>JAUTBX010124272.1:0-10616 GCA_032361465.1 Lepetodrilus tevnianus | reverse complement strand
TATCACAATACCAGGCTCACGATACGATACGTATCGCCATTCAATTTTAAACTACTTTGGGAAGATTTTTCAATAATAATGTTAAAATATCCAATACAAATAAGTCTGTCATGATGTCATGAAGAGAAAATTTGAAAACAATATGTTTTGTTAATAAAACATTTAAAATCGTTGTTAAAAATACTGAAATCTAACTTTAAACCCAATAAGAATGTAAATAACTTGTTAAAATCAGGAATATTATTAAAATAAATTGATCTGAACATGTATTTTAAAATCGATTCACGTTAAAATTAAGAATAGATTCACAAAGACAGAACACGTATCATGACATAAGAGGTAAAATGGCGATGCACCGATGCATCGGTGAATCGTGACACCCCTAGTGCCTAATAGTGTGATGTTTGCATGCTGAAAAAAATTGAAAACATGTAAGAAAATAGTGTAGAATAGAATTAATACTGGCTTCAATTATACTATGGAGTGATGCTTTGATGCTAAAACAGTAATACTGTCTATGGCATTATGTTTCGATGCTAAAACAATTACAAAGTCTATAATGTGATGTTTTGATGCTAAAAATCATTTTACAAAATTTAAATGTAAGGAAATAAAGTAGAATGGTAATGATGCTGGCATCAATATTACATCGTCTACAGACACGTGTGATGCACATGAATGCTATAGTATTAGCAACTCTGAAAGGAATTAGATTCCTTCTGATGTGAAGCTCACTACTAAAGAACATACTAGTACTCCGAGGCTGTCATATGTGTTGGCATTGTTCTAGCATGTTGAACTGCCACTCGTGTGTGTCACTACGATACATGATACAGTAAGTACACTGCGAGGTGTCAATGAGTTCAATGTAGGTCTTGAAGACTGCAACGTTTTACGAGGAACAAGAAACATAGTGATATACCAGCTGAGCTCAACATCTTGATGCATACAATGAAAACAAAAGATAGTACCGTAATTACTCTAATTATTCAGACAGGAGAAAATAATTAATAATCCTGTCTGCCAGATTTATATGTCATCAGATCTCCTCAGGATATTAAGCACTTCAGCCCGGTTATATCATGTATACATGGACAGGATATCTTAGGTATACCAGCTGTAATGTCCAATGCAATATGATCTTACGGTATATCCCTTATTTACCTTAAACATTAGCATATCTCATTTTATGAAAAATAGTACAATTATTATTAAAGTCAAATCAAGTAAATATATCGTATCAAAGGCATCTAGCCCATATACAAGAGTTTAGTTTAGTTTAAACATATTGTATTCACAATAGAAATGGATTGGGCTACAAGTTATTCCAACTTGGGTAAAAACATGCTCAACCCTAGAGTTACACAACCACAAGATAAATAGGAATGGTCAGGTAAATAATAGTAATCAGGTATAAAATCACATGTTAGCAAGTGTATACGAACAATTGAAACAGTCCTACCATAGAGACAATGGTCTTGACATCTCCAAAATTGTGCATCCCAATGCAGAATCATTGCGAAAGTAATTTGATAGTATGAATTTCCTTCCTTGTCTGTCGTCTACTTAATATATGAACAGTATGGATGTACAGTAGTGCTTACATCGTCTCCTGAAAATAAAACAAGCTACGCCCATATAATAGCCACCCTAGTTAGACCTTGTCATGCAATGTTGGCGACTTCACATGTGGATCAAACTCCCAGGAATTGTTTTGCCGATATCTTCACGAATACTGTAAGCTTCACAAATTCAGTATGACCTGAATATATTGATAGTTGGATAGCCTAACTGGTTATCAAACACATGCTACCTAACTCATAGAAGAAGAAAAATTATGGGAAATTATGACGTAATGTCATCTTTCGACTTGGATCATGGTGGAGCTATTCTGGAAGTCTTTGGCACTGTGCACCGACAGGCACGGACAGTTTCAACCAGTGAGGAATAGGCTGTAGAGGAGTTGAATGTAATTACAGATTACCCCACTTGACAGTATACACACTTACTTGGCTAACTAAGTACCGCCAGTTGAAACTGGGTCAGTATTTTATGAACCGAGAGGATTAGCTTGTTGCGAGTCAAACTCATCATAGTCTCATGCCAATCTCAATGATGAGATCAAGTAGACTAGTAGTATTAGTGTTACAGAGATAATTGGAGTTGATGAAGTGAATGATCATCTCTAGAGGAGATTATTAATATAGTAATCACTAGGAAGTAGACTGTATCTATGCTTGAGGGAAGGATTAAGCTTCATCTACGTCTCTGACACTGATATATAATTTTCTGTGTGGTCGATACATACACTGGAACTGTGTTAAACATGGGTTAAAGTTGACAATGCGCACAGAATTCAGAGTATGTGCAGGACTCTGGACTAACATATGCCCGACGTACAGGGGCAAGTTAATTGCACTGCGGGCAACCTATTTTTTTACATTTAGCACCTTTTGGGCCCATTGGGACTTGCCCTGACTCTCTGCAGGGGACTTGCCCTGACTAGCTCTGCAGGCAAGTAACTCAAAATATTAGCCTGGAGACCTGGTTTGTATACGGCAAGTTCGCTTACTTTGAAAGCAGCACACGAGGATGAAGTAAACACATTTCTCTAGTCTTAGTCTCAAGGGTGAGTTTCAAGAGATAATTGCAGGTGCAAAAATGCAGGTGCAAGACAATTTGATAAAGGACTAACCTGCATTCAAAGCTAAACTATTGATGAATGTTAAAACAAACAACAATATGGGAATGTTACTCTCTCAGGCCAAAGCAACCCACAAGCTCCATTTTAAACACGGTTTATGTTCATAGCATTTACAAGGTAATAGAATTAGAATTAGAAATATAGGACAACCATCACTTAATACAAACTAGATACAAACTAGATGGGCAACATAACTTTATCTGCCATTAGATGTGCTTATACATTTATCTGCCATGAAAAGTGCACATAACTTTATCTGTAGCTCAATGAGTGAAGATGCAGACAGTTATAAGAACCAGCATATATAATGAGTGAGTAAATATGGAGTTTAACGTCGCTGCGGGAATCTTTCACCCATTTGCGACGCAACCATATACAAAACTGTTGGCATCGCACATAACACTGTATAACTTCTCGACCCGACTGTTCCACTTTAATAAACAACGAAACATCCTCTACTCACCATGAGAAGGAACAGCACACCGGATACATTTTCATATTTGTAGACGAGGATGATTCAGAAATGTAGTTCGTTGATTACATCCATACAGGTACTCCTTTAAGTTGTCAACAAATACTGCTTTCCTTAAAGCTACTCATCATAACCAGGAATATATTTTCAATTCAAACAAAGCCAAGCGGGAGAACATCTTCATTGGAATGTACACGATAATTGATTCTAAATTACTTGTCGTATTCGAAGTAGAACGGATGTCAAGAAACTATCAAGATGGCCAAGTACTCTTGCAAGCATCTGCTGAAAACAGTTTAAGACTTTTTCGAGAGTGTTGCAAATTCAATATTCCCTAAAGACAATCTAGGTCAGATTTACTTTCTGATCATTAATTTCCATAATATGACAACGGCATCTCTGACATCGGTCCACAATAAAGCTATCCTCCGATCATTAAACTGGAATGTCCAATTGAGACAGCTAATGTACATTGCATATACCCGCCACGGAAAATTTCAGGACTGACAAATTCCTAGATCAATAACAGACGTAGATGTGACATTATGCTAAATTGTCTATTACGGGTTGCCAAGACTATGTCAATAATTAAGAGAAAAATCAATTTTGCATGTAGTGTTTTGCAATATCAGACAAACAGTATCAATAATTCCTCTTCACAACGCTGCTCTAACGATTGGTTAAGACGTATCCATTATCTGCACATACGTTCATTATGCAATTTCACAGTCACAGTTTTTTGGGTTAGTTATTCCTGAGCGTTGTGCAACACAAACATCTTTGTAAACGTAACCATTCCACCAGAAGCATTTACGTCCTTGTCATTGAAACGAGACAGTTGACTAGTTTTGCAAGAAACATCCATAAAATTATCGCACAATCAATGGCACAGGACAATGCTAACTAATGATGCCGCTCGTCGTCGCAGAAAAAGCTGAAAAACTGTCTTGACAACTGGTACGCTATACCACTTGCTTCGCCATCTCCCGTTGAAGACGAGACTTATCTGAAGTTAAACATGTTGTACAACTTCACCACAAGCACGACCATTAAGATTACAGATACTCCAGTTTCAGAGAGACTTCTATGATGGTTGACGTTCCCGGGACGCTTCTCCGTACAGAATCCACCGCGCTTCCACGTGACATCAATCCTGCGACTCCAATAAGTGGTGCAGCATAATGACACAATTAGGTCGACGTCTTCCGCATACATTGTATCTACCAACAACGCTAATTAGAGCTTGTACCCATATCCATGTTTTCCTTTGTAAAACTCATTCCTCATCCAAATCAATGGTGGAAAGTACCAAAGGGAGATAATCCTTCATGCGATAAGCTATCTCGGGCGAAAATGTTTTAATTAATCGGATGGAAGCACATTGCGATTATCAGAGCAGTGAATTTTTTGTGAGAATCATTCTTTATTAGACTTTAGGCGAATATTGGATTTAGCTATTTTATGTTATAACTCAGAACAGGAAACGAAGAGATGTCAAATACTTGTATACTGATACAACTACTGCTGGTCTTATTTTGTGTTATGTGGGTAATAGTTAATATGTTGGGTTTGCTATATATTGTTATGGTTGCTGTGGCTTAGTAACTTAGTAGTTTAACCCTCCCTATGCTGAAATAGGCACATGTATAACTCTTTATATTAAGACATCTCTGTTGCCTTCAGAATGGAGAGGGTTAAGACAGGAAGAATACCTGCAAAACATATGGCACATAGCATTGCTGTAAACCTGCAAGCACTGACTTGTACGGATGTGTATCGATCTGACAAATGGACATTGAAAGTTGAGGCTTAACCATTGAAATCTAAGCCAACCATAGATCAATTACCGTTGTGTTATCCACTACAATATATAGATTCTACGACTACTAAATTCTTATATCAATATAGGCCATTCCCAAAAGAAATTGCTCAATAAGTTACGTATTTTCTCATCTGTAGGTACAAATATATCAATTTGTAGCTATTTAGCGATAACAAATTTGAAAATTTGATAAATACGCCTATGTAAATTCCACTTTTATTTTAAATGTGTTGGCTCAGGTCTGCACTATTTTACCTTGATTGACATAACAGGGCTGCGTCTAGGCTGCAATACTTATCTCTACAAAGTGCTACACAGCGCTACAGTAGTCATTCAGCAAACACATGTTATTACTACTTAGCACTAATTTTTACTTTGGATTTTCAGCCCGTAATGTTTTATAGGAAATAGTAGGAAAACCCATAGCATGAAGGGAATGGATGTGCAAACAAATTTCCTGCTATTTTCCTACAAACTCGTTCATCCAGCAACTACTTTGTAGAAAAGTATAATAGTGCAGTTTAGTGTAGAGATAAGTATTGCTGCCTGAATGTGTGACTGTTTCTCATTGGTGACAGACATGTGTAATACCACAATTATGAGAACACTTAAATAGCTTTATCTGCCATTTATAAGGTAATCATCCATTCCATGAGCATGATAAGAACGCACTATTAACACTCATTGATTATCCAACACTATTGCACAGGTCCACAAACAGAAAGCTGTGATGAATGACTACAATAACGTGCTTAGAACCCAACTGCTTTAACCCTCTCACTGCTGAGAGCTGTGTCTGTGCCTAATCCAGCAGGTAGAGGGTTAAGAGGTAAATCCTTCGATGACGTAAAAGAATAAGAAATAACAACATACATTCATACATATCAATAATTTTCCCTTATAATTTATTGACATGGGAGTTTTAGCAATCAATCCAATGCTACATTCTTCTGATCGGAGCATATCATTTCAGGCTAGTACTGACAAAACACGGAAATGTTGGGAATCAATATGTAGTATGACAAGTGGCATACATAGAACACAGTGCTGACTGCTGACGTATCTTATAATTGAGTGAAAGTTATTGTTTTGATGAGATATAAACATATTATCTATGATTATTTTATTAATATTGATAAAGCTTCACATTGGTTAGATAAGAGTATTTTAAGTAATGATACCAAATGGCTACCACCTGGTCTATAATCTCGGGCCCTGTTATATTAATTGAGAATAAATTTGTATATTTTAACCACTTTGCTAGAGGCAACCGGAGATGTCCAAAAGAGCAGTAGGTGTGGCTGTAGGGAGATAGATGGTTAATTGGTATATCCATTTAAGTTACTTAATATTCAAACCATGAAAATTAAATACTTCAAATTAGTATCCCTACCTAACTATGAACGTTTAAGACCATAATATACAGTGTATAAGGTACAATACAGGTAAATAAACTTTAAAAAAGATTATCAAGCAAAGATTATCAATATTGCATTATAAAATAAATAAAATGAAATACACAAGTGATAAATTTCACAATTGAGATAAAAACATTATGAATACTTAGTAGTATTCACTGAAAATAATCAAATAACAAAATTGAACCTGAGGATGTTGAAAACTTAACTGTCCATAAAATCAATTAAACTTTTATGTTTACCATCATCATGTTCATAAAACTCCAAGGCAACCCAGTTCAACACGGTGCAAAGATCACAGAACACTTATTTGCCCCATGTCAATGTACACAAAGTAGCCTCTGCAGAAATGGTTAATAGCTGTTAAGAGTATATTGACACTACAGTTAATCCATAACCGACTCCGAAGACGAATGTAATAACTATGATGCCATGCCATTTATCACATCATATCCGTAATATTATAAACATTAGAGCGGTGAGCGTATGTATACCCATGATGACTATCTGCATACCTTAACAAAGAATGTCATTTTGACCCGTCTCATTAATGAAGCATAACAGTAGACAAATCAATGCTACGTACTTACAACCAGCTATTGGGCCCAACATGAACACAAGTAAGTCACCGATATTGATATTGGTTAATGATGTCAATTTTGTATGTACTATATAGCAAAATGTCAATCTTCCATGGTAAATTAAGGGTGGTCGGCTAAGATGTTGCTAAGAAACTAGGGCTGAAGTATACATACTTTACGACAAAAATAGAAAACACATTAGCGCTCTGTAGCACACTTGGCTTAATGCGTTGAATGATTGTTTATGTAAATGCGATCAATGGCCTTAATATTTAATAGGGATGACACATTTCTTACCTGGTAGAAATATAGTACAAAGGATGAATAGAACATAGAGGTGTGAATATAAAAAAAGGGAACTATTAAAATAATTATTAAAAAAATATATATAAATTATATAAATATACAAGTTCATAAAAACATGTTCATAACATTTGAAATTGCTTACATTGATTTTGATAAGTGAATAAATTGGTTGTTTATAGTTGCTTTCTTTTCAGCAAGTCATTGATATTACAGTGTTCTGTATAAAATGGGAGGAGAAACCAAAACAACTGCATTATTGTAATACTGGCGAGGCATGGATGATAATGGACAGTTGAACAAGCAAATCAGTGAATGAGTATTCAACACCATGACATTAACAGCATACAAATGCAATGAGTGAGTTGATGTCACAGCGAGAAACTTTCACCATACACGACAATGCATATGTAATTCATACAGATTAACGAATGTATGACTTTAGACACTAATCTTTCAAATACGGCAAGCAATCCCACACTGTAAAGTGATAAATGGCCATCTGGCTGGGATTAAAACCCAAACATTTAGGTTTGTAGTCCGACACATTACCATCGTGCTATCCAATATTATGATTGTGATGTAACAAACAGCTCAGAGTCCAATTTATCGTCATAAATGTACACATTGCTAGAGCTAAATCAATTCACTGAAAACGTTAATAACGTCAACAGAAACTACGCCCCAAGGCCTAGACCCATATATAGGAGCAAATAGGACAGGAGCAAATATTGGGTCGGCAACAGAATCGTAGCACAGTGGCGGGAGAAATAACTGTCAACAGAAAGTGGCAAGTCTAACGACCGCCCACAAATACCATATCAATATATAATTGATCAAGATTCACGAGATACTGTCCTATATGTATAGTATCAGGACGATTCGTTGTGTACACAAACCTCTCAATATATACAGAGTTATGTCCCTTCACACGTGTCTGATTTGATTCTACATGTGTTTGCGTCCAAGACCGTCAATCATTCACGGTATGCCCACTTTACCTTTTAGATGTCATTGGATTGTCATGAATTGTTTAGCCAACCAAAAGACTTGTCGTCAGGAGTACACACTAACCTACTGCTACTGTTAATTCCCCCGACAGATATTAATACTCTTAGTTAATTCCCCTGATAGATATTAGTACAGTACGAGTTAATTCCCCTGATAAATATTGATCCCGTTAGAACATTAGATTTAATTCTCGTGGTAGATATTAATACCGTTAGTGTAAATTCCCCCGATAAGTATCAATACTGTTAGTTAATTCCCCTGATAGATATTGATACTGGTTCAAGCTAATTCCCCTGATAGATATTAATACTGTACTAGTTAATTCCCGATATATATTCATAATTATTTCTATTCCCCTGATAGATATTGGTACTGTTAACCATTAGATTTAATTCCCTTGATAGATATTGATAACATTAGAGTTAATTCCTGTGATAGATATCAAATTTACTTTCTTAATTTACATTATTGTGTTTTACAATAATCAAAATTCTAACATAGTACTGCATGAGAACAATGGAAAAAAAAGTGTTCTTTAATCTGCGTGAAAGTACGGTGACGCATAGTCCAAATACGTCACATGCCATTATTTGTAACCCCCTTGTTAGTAGTGACTACAAACACTGTGACAAGCTTTTACGCGACGTCACAGTGGCATGACATCATTACATGTCTGGTGACAATCCCAGTTGATGGAACAGCCAGTTTAACAAACCCAGTTTTGTATTCGTAAACGGACGGTTGAGGCATTTAATTTGCGTTTTTTTCAACAAATGTGTGCTATGTTAGAATAGCAATAGAGTACGGTCTACCCCTATATATACTGTATTAAAGTAGTTTTGCCATGAACTATTATAACGTTAAAGTACTCGGACGCAAGCGTCCGAGAACTTTAACTATAATAGTTCAGGGCAAAACTATACTTTAATACAGTATATATAGGGGTAGACAGTACTCTATCCCTTAATTAACACTTACCAGTGTCCCATCACAAAACCTTGACAGGACAGTTGAGCTTCAGAATAAATATTATTTCAGTGTTATGTGCGTACTAGACGTAACAACAGCGACTTACTTGTCATCACAGTGCTCCCAAAAGGTGGTATCCTCGGATACCCATGGATTGGAGGGTAACACTGGTGTCAGAAAACTGTCGTTGTCTTGGTACTGCTCATGGCGTTGTATGTAGCTGTCAACAGCGAACACTCAATGAGCACATAGTCTGTCAATTTCATGTCAATAGTCGTAAATATGTAACACAAAATTCTAGCTCAAAACATATACCACCGAGAAAAGTGCTAACATGTACAATTAACAGAGATTTAAACAAATGAAAAGAATCGTAATTTAATGTTATATCTACAAATAAATAATTAAAGAAAAGCATACCTAAGAAATTTTAATAATAGAAATAACAACTGATTAAGCTTACCTTTCCACGGCTATGTGAGGTCTTGTTTTACACTTGTAGGATGCTTTCTTTAAATATCGAACCTGAAAGTAAAACATCACAAGTAATTAAGTAGCAATTTCCATTACAAAAACAACAATATAATAGTAACAAGTACAAATCTTGAATAAGGTGTCAAATATCAAGGGCACATACCAAATCTCTAATAGGCTGGCCAATTAGAAAAACCTATCAATGAATTATTAATGAATTATTAATGAATTATTAATGAATTATTAATGGGCACTACATATGGGAGCGGTACCGGCACAAGCCGTAATGGCTTATGTACCAATCCTTTGTACTTTTTGTACAATAAAATATGTTTAAATCATATGTAAAAGGATGTACTAAGATGTCAAGTAGCTGCGTCACAAAACCAAATCAGCACAATCGTACTACCCAGTGGACTTTCATTTGTACAGAGAGAGTGTAAAAACGTAAAATGTTGTAAAATCAATGTTTGTGACATTTACCTGTCTCTCCAGAAAATCCTTGGTCTTCCGTCGATTCTCCATCTGACTTTGCATAAAGTATCTCTTGGGTCCATCCTCAATTCCTTTCATTTGTCCTGGCTGCAAATAAAAAGTGGAACAAATATAAAAATGCATTTTTCCATACATGTAAAAGAATAACCTCATAATTGTCTAAATCTAGCCATGAAACAATATATTTATTTAACTATTACTCAAAAGCCTTTCAAACATAAAATAATACTAAATTAAACAGGGTAAAATAATTTATATTTAAGAAATGAATGTTGAGTCGTTAGCATTCATGGTGCCATGAAGCTAATGGGTCACGAGACCAAATTCGATGAGGCGCGAAGCGCTTCATGGTAAATTTGGTCTCGTG
>JAUTBX010124261.1:0-10616 GCA_032361465.1 Lepetodrilus tevnianus | reverse complement strand
TTTTAATTTTATTTCAAAATGGAAAAAATCGGGTCGGCGGATCCGTAAACCATCTAATCAAATAACTATGGCCTAATACAAAATAATAATAATAATAAATAAATAAAACTAAGGGATTTAACTCTTGGATCAAATAATACATGACATGAATGGAATATAGAAATAATGTGTAATGTAGCATAGGACCACGTGAACGTAGCTGTAGTATTGAACTAACAAATCCAAGGCGATTACATGTGACATAATTATAATTTAAAACTAATTGAAAACAAAATGTTCTATTTTCAGAAATTCAACACATTTATTGCGTAAATTTCACACAAAACAAAAAGAAACAAAAAGAGGTTCAGTTGTATATATCATGTACATTTGTACTGTCAATGTTCATAGAAAAACAAAAGTATTAAAAAACATTATCCACCGTATGTTGAAGCATAAATCGTGACATAAATAATCATATTTTCCCGTATGGTGCATCACACCTGGAATGATTTTCATTGATCAGTAAACTCAAATTTTCTCACGTTCGTCATAGACAGAACTATCTTTTCATTCATAACATTCTATGTTGCTCAGTCTGAGCACATACGAGTGTTGCTTAATTAAGTTCCATGTGTATAGTTCATCCAAACCCACCACATATGTATTAAAGTAAAATTCAATAACAGTACATGCATGAACGTGTACGATATTAGAGTGTCTCTTACAACATCAATACTATTAGCCGTGCATATTATTAACATTGTAGGTAAAAACAAAAGGAAGAACGGGCAAGATTGGTTTCCACAATACAGGCATAAGACAAAGACACGGCTTTGATGTTTTCCAATTAGAATACAAGCAGAGATTACGAAAGGTGAGTTGCGAAAATAGTCTCATTCATCTACGATTCATCTACGATTTGTATTTAACCTATGAGGCGTTGTTACTCAAGAATTCATTTAAGAAATGAATGTTGAGTCGTTAGCATTCATGGTGCCATGAAGCTAATGGTGCACGAGACTAAATTCCATGAGGCGCGAAGCGCTTCATGGTAAATTTGGTATCATTTTGGTATCATAATTGGTATCATTTTGTTCAGGGGACCCCATCATTGATATTATACATGTTACAAAGAAAAAAGTTGCGTTACACTGTGCATTTATTCCGTTTTTCAATGGCCGCCATCAGAAATAGATATTTTCACATTTCAGCTTAAATGACTCCTGGAAGCTAAATAACGATGTCTAGATCAACGTTGTATGGGTCAAACAATCCATTAGGAATAGTTATACATCAAGCAACTCAAATAATGCAAGCAGCAGTTTTGATTATCAAAATGTCCGCCAATAAAAGCAGTTTTTCGTTATATATTTTGCATATAGGGTAGATTTATGGTGAGCCATGCACCCCAAAACTACACCAGAACCTCCAAGAGTGATATAATTTTGTTTAGGGTATCTCCATCATTGATATTCTTCATGTTACCAAGAATAAAGTTGGGTTGAAATAATGCAAACAGCAGTGCACTTATGCCGTTTTTCAATGGCCGCCATCCGAAATCAATTTATTCACATTTCAGCTTAACCTTAATCCTGCCAATGTTCGTGTACACGAACATGAATTATAATTACCCATAAATAATTAAAAGTTGAATATATATTTAAAACAGTTTTCATAAACATCTATGTTAAATTTATTGAATTATTTTCTAATCTTAGCCTTACCTTTTATGTCGCCAAAGCCTGCAATAACATTTTAACCAAACGTCGAGAAGTTCTTTATAAATAGTATTATTATTGACTTTTATTGTACATTTTATGTATATACAAATTTATGTTTTATATAATGTATCATTAGTCTCTCATAAATCGCAAATTTTACTTGCAATTTTAATATCTGGAAAATGTACATGTTGTCTATGACTGAGACTTTAATAAATATATCTGTCTGTCTGTCTGTCCGTTTCGTCCAATTTTCGCCGTTTTAGCCAGTACCCCTATATTTTAGTATATGCTTCGCTGTCAAGCAATTTCTAAATGTATCACACGAATCCTCTTTACAGGTGGGAACATGGTCAAGACTCGAAGGACTGGTCACCAACATGGTAAGACCAAAGAAGGAAGAGCCACCACTTCCGACCAATAGGACGCGGATTGTAACGATGATATTGGTGAGGACTTTTAAATACAGACAGAAATGTTTATTAGCACAAGCCATTACAATGGCCTCTGGTCATACAAAGTAATACGACGAGAATGGATATATAATGTTACATATTTCTAAGCTGAAATCCTTCATAGATATATCTATTTACAAATGGAATACTAGTGGTATCTAAAGAAAAAGTAATATTGATCTGTGATATAATCTTTCAATCTTGCGCTCTCAGCGGCTCTACTATACTGCCGTCCAAAAGAAAGTATCCAGTACATTTGACTGTCTATTGCTAAAAAAAATAAAATTAGTTAGGTAGATTGTGAACATAACCGTAAAGTGGCGTACATATACGATTGTATTGCTTTAAATGGTACTCAGGTACGTCTAGGAATATGACTGGTGCCACCTTGGCACAATTAATTTTATTGACGTCAATAAATATCAATTTATTAAAAGTTTGATAAGTGTCCGAGTACTGCCGCTGTCCGGGTACTGCCGCACCCGCTCTACATACTAACCTTTACCAAACTCATCCTCGAATACTGTAACTCCAACTATGAATAATGATGTAGATGAGATGTTTCTGCTTTGAACAATATTGAGATACTGACTGAACTAACCCAAGTGATACCCGAAGTATGTAGAGTGGTTATGTAATAGTAACAAGCTATAATAGAATAGCATGAGGGCTGTGACTGAAAGCTTGGGCCATGTATACTAGGCCTAAAGCAGCGTCTACACTATCAACATTTCGGCAACATGTTGGGACACATGTTGCGACATGTTTTTGCCCAGTCTACACTATCAACATTTAGGAAACATTTGGGACACACGGTGTCGGGTTACAAATGTTGTGGAAATGTTGTGGAAATGTTGTGGAAATGTTGTGGAAATGTTGATACTGTAGACGGGCCTTAATGATGAGCTGCAAGCTAGACCTTGAAGAGAGAGAGAGAGAGAGAGAGAGAGAGAGAGATGTATTGACACAAGTAGATCGTGTCAGACCTTAATGATATAATACAATAGTACTAAAACCCAAAGCTCTATAATATGTGACAAATCACATAATTGCTAAAAGTAATAACACAATAATATACACCTATATACTGATACATCTGACGCTACCACATACTTCCCTCTCTACACAAATGACGTCCGCGTCATTTACCAGGATTATCCAGAAGTGTCAGTATCATATGAGACATGGCTCCACCAAGGTGTTCAAAGACACCAATATCCGCAAGCTTCTGGATGAGTCTGGACTTGTTCCTCCAGCTGGCTGGGTAGTCTGGCTCATGACATAGTCTCCTGAACGTTGCCATTGCAGAGTTTGTCTCTGTCTGCTTGATGTCCTTGGTGGTGGCTTTGGTCGGGTTCGGAAATCAGGTTGTAAAGATGGAGTAGCTCCTTCTCTGAATGTTCCTCTGAGTCACTTCCAGCCTCAGCTTCTGTACTTGGGACATCGTCTTCATCCTGTTGTGTGTGGCCGTCACCACCAGAAGTCGTGCTGTCTACTACCTCTACAGTCGTCGAATCGTCACTCTCAGACTGTGAGGCAGAGTCTCCTTCCACAGATTATGCGCTGGTAACTGTCGAGTCATCAGACACTGTCGGAAGTTTCACTATCATGCTCTCTGTAATCATAGACTCTGTTTCATCCTGATCCGATGCTGTACTGTGGTCTCTCACAGGTGATACCTGTCTTGTCCTGGTTCTTCGTGGTCTTGGGGTAGGCTTAACTACCGGTTCTGGGGTGTCTGTCTTAGGTAAAGATCATATGGGTAGAAGATGGTTTCTGTGCATGGTCCGTTTTCTGCCTTCTCCATTTTCCTTCTGTACTACAAACACTGGTATGCCCTGGTTGGGCTGAGAAAGAACTATATATAGGGTTCTTCTTGCCATCTATCAGAGAGTTTATGCTTCCCTTCATGAGCTAGGATCTTGACTAAATAATAAGCCACTGTCCTCACTTGTGCACCATGGGAAAGACTCCAAGTCTAAGAAGAAGAGGAATGCTGACCAACCTTGGATCTGGGGAAGTGACCAGGAGCAAGCGTTTATTACACTGAACTCTCCTTGCTTCACCACCCATCCTAGGTTATCTCAACTATGGGACGCCATTTGAACTCCACACGGACGCCAGCGGACGAGGCTTAGGTGCGGTCCTATACCAGGAACAGTTGACGTGTCTTCATTTCTTATGTGCATACACATATGTAACAGAGGATCATTCCGATCACCCTGGGATTCGAACCCGAGTTGCTCGATTGTGAGTCCAGCGCTCTACCGACTGAGCCAAAGGGGTAACCCTTCTGGCCAAGACCAGTAGGAGCATCTTATATCACACCCGGCTATATTCTCCCCCTCCACATGGTGACTCGTCCTCGAGTCACTAATTCAGCCACTTCTGAGCCACCAGGGAGCTAGGAATTCTCTGTGGGACAATTCAGCGAGACCATACCACCGGGAACAACTCGAATACACGTTGGGCGCCATTGTAACACGGATGGGTTCTTAGTCCCCCTCTGTGAGGTCTCTAGTTGTGGACTGGTAGCCGAACAAACTAATAAACGCTTAATAAACGCTTAATAAAAGCCGAATAAACGCTTGTTGATGGTGATTACTAGTATATGGTTTATTGCTGTGGAAGTAATCAGCAAAAGTAAATATACATGACGTAACATGTTGGGTGTCGGCATACGTGTGTTGTCCTGTAGGCCGACTAGTAGCACTAGCAACTCACCAGTCGCTTACCCAACGGCGGGAAAGTCCGTGCAAGCTGATGAACGGTGGAGAGGCCCTGTAAGGGTTGCTAAAGTAGAACCAACTAAAATATAGCCTGTGACATATATTAAAATCTAGCTAACCATAGTTCATGCTTGTATGACAATCTGAAGTTTGTTATAAAGTATACTCAAATTGTGGTCTATTATGTTTTTACAGTATATATCTTTATTCTGCTTGTACATAGCTTATGGTAGAGCATTTGTATGGATTCATTGTCCTTCAAAATGTATGTTTAATCACAGACATCAGTGTTCTGCGTGCCTTAAAATACAGTTGCTCCGTAATGGAGCGTTGTGAGACTCATTATTAGTCCATCTGTTGTATTGTAGAGTTTAGACTTGTACCTTTCAAACAGCCCTTTTTGTCCACAACATAACATATCTTGACATTAGTCAGGATCGAACTCATTCTTTCCAATTGGGACTTCTGCGCTCTACCAACTGAGCTATGCAGGCTTCGAGAAAACTAGTACAACTTCATCTAGTTTCTCGAAACAGTGATAAACACCCATTAACTGCACGTGCTTCACGATGTGTTCATGCCAATGCATATTGTGCATGCGGAGGACGGCTTTTGCACGAGCTACACGTGAGCAAGTGAGCATTATGCATTGAGGGTCCCTATGAGGGCCTAACATTTCCTATATCAATTTTGAAAAAGTATCTATTATAAGTGTTATTTGGTCGCTAGATGTACAACACAAACGATAGATGTATGCAATGTCGTTAAATATATTTTAATTCACTATATTTTAAGTCGGATAAAGGCCTCATATCTGTCCATTACTGAGGGGTAATGGGACTCGGGGCCTCCGGCCCCTCGTCTCCATTACCTCCCAGTAATGGACAGATACTCGGGCTATATCCTATACATAGAAGCCGAGAAATTGGGAAAATTGGGCACATTTTGGAAATCCCAGATGGCCGCCATGGCGACTTCGAAATAAATGTAAACATTGGTTGTTCTTGGTATCAGTACATCCTAAAGTTTCCAAAAATATATAGGTTTCCTAATCTCCCCCCAAAAAATGAATAAAATTACATAAGGAACTGGACTAGTATATCACCAAGATGTGTTCTTGTCTGTAAAGATCTATACGAAGTTCATATAAATAGTTAATATTTCAAAGTACCACTAGTTTGAATATTTCAGGTGGAGCCCTTTGCCACTAAGAAGTGTCCTACCAATGGTCTACCTTGCGCCGGAAATGCTCGTTTCCAGGGATACTGTATCGACCTCGCGGTACGAGTAGGGCAGATAGTAGGCTATGATTACATCATACAGATCGTGAAAGACGAGGGCTACGGGGGACAACTACCCAACGGTTCGTGGACGGGAATGATCGGAGAGCTCATCAGAGAGGTCTGTTTCCATTGGACAGAGAACTACGGTCACAGAGGACCGCACAATCGCTGACATAATCTGTATAGCTGTGTATTTCTGTATACTGCATTTATGGATATAATTACATTGTTGTAGATAGAGATGTGTGTAGACGTCTAGGTAAATATAACCGAGCTAGATTGGTCTTACGTTATGAACATTCCAATAATATTCCTTACGTTTCCAACATAATTCAAAGCAGTTCCCACACAAGTCAATGCATTTCCAACATATCAAAATAATTACATTCATTTCAAACATAAAGTGTTTTCCATATTTGTTACGATCATGATCTGCCGGTATAATGATTTCTTTTCAAACTCACATTGTCAGGCATATCTTGCTTGACTGTGTGGACTTTGCAACTCAGCTTGCCGAGTTTTATTCTTCGCCAAATCTAAAACATTTTATTTACCCAGGTTCCTAGGCACCTTATTTTATCATTTTTAAGGGAAATTCAATTATATGAAAAGTTTTAGTTACTTAGTCTTGTCATTATCGTCTATTTCTCAATGTTCTACATTTTAATCTTTGCTTTTTGCATGGCTTTCCATGTCTATTTTCTTTTCGCGCACGAATCCTCCTGCCTTCATTCAGAGAATGACCCATACTAGAACGATAACTATATATTTACATAACAGAAATCAGAACGAAAATAACGGCCTCTTCACGAGTGAAAATATACCTTCCCTGGCACCAGTTTCTTTGAGAGTGCTTAAAGGGAGATAATTAACAAATGTCAAGCACTCTGGTTGGGGGTTGTTCCCGCCAAGACGTCTCCACTGATGACAAATATTTTGTTCCGAAGCGTCAAGCTTACCAGATGACGTTTGTTAGTGTAGACATATACTATGTATTAATGCCCGTTGACTGGGAGAAACCCCACCTATATATACTCACTTGGCAGTGTATAGTAAGCTCTGAAATTAATCAATAAGACTGGCGAAACTGGTTCAATATAACTCTGTAATATCGCACATAGCAGGCGTAACCAGGTCAGGAATTTTCGGCAGTTATATTAATTGTCCTCAACGAAGGCGGGCGGATTAAATATATTTTCAATAAAGATAGTTAAGATTACTTATTGTCTTATATATTATTAGACTTAGCTATTGTAGCAGTAATATTAATGTCGTGTATAAATAACACTGAATTACTTTGATTTCCCCTAATATTAATGTTCGTGTATTGTATCAACACACTTCAATTAAATCACAAATCATTATATAGTCGGATTCATTTAAATAGAGTCCCTGTTTTTCTCTGTTCACAATTCACACACGCGACTGTGGGTAGTTTATTTTATATTTTCGTGAAAACTAACCCAAACCCCGACTAGATTATTTATGACCCTTCCTCCAGACCTAAATTAGTGGCGTTGTCTTTGTTTTAAATGATACACTATACAAAGATCAATGTTTTGATTTCGCAAATACGTCACAGCCTAGTTACCACAAACCAGAAGACACACATTTGCAGGTGTTTTTTCCCCGCCAAAATTATGACATCATTATGGTTCATTTCTGAAAAGGGTATACACTTTTTAATTATTGAATACACTTTCCAACATAATTGTATATATATAGGGCGTAATATATGTAACTATCTCAGATTATGAATAGTACATAAAGCTAATTCACATGTGAGCATAAGTGAAATAATTTATATATATTTATATTATTAATGCACGTTTTCAGTGTTGTTTATCTATATAAATATGCAAATTAACCTTAGGATTATATTCATATAATTGAAGATGACAAAACCACAATTGTATGATAGTATAGTACAATCCATCCATATTATATATTCGTTACAGCGAATACACAATACTACATGTGCATTAGACCCCGCGATACACATACAATATATCCGTGCAGTATATATAATATATGTTTTAATACAAATATAGTATTACACGTTGATGGCTCATGACAACTAATGGTCAAGTAAATTTGCATGATATTCGCTATTATATGCTATAAAAAGAAAACTACACATTTAATTGTGCTTCAAATTATACGTATGAGACGTGTGTGCGGCAACAAAGTCCGTCCCAGCCACACAGACCGTCCCACGCATAAGCAGGGATAGGCTTCGCGGGAAATTACTCGGGATGCCGTGTCATTGAAATTTAAATTATGTTGAATACGATATGGTGGAATTTTATGCACATGGCCTCGTTTGATAAAAGAATATAAAAAGTCTATTTCCTATGAACATGTAGTTTTCTGAAATGAAGTATAATGAGGTGACAATTATGGCGACGAAAAATATAATGAGGCTGTGACGTATTTTGCGAAATCAAAACATTGATCTCTGTATAGTGTACAATTTAAAACAAAGACAACGCCACTAATTTACTTCTGGAGGAAGTGTCATAAATAATCTAATCGGGGTTTGGGTTAATTTTCAAGAAATTATGAAAGAAACTACCCACAGTCGTGTGTGTGAATTATGAACAGAGAAAAACAGTGGCTCTATTTAAATTAATCCGACTATAATTAATATTGATACTTGTTCTATTATGTATAACGTGTTTTCTATTATGTATTTTACAGGAAGTAGATATAGCCATGGCGCCTCTGACGATCACGAAACTCAGGGAAAGGGTTGTGGACTTCTCAAAACCGTTCATGAATTTCGGAATAAGCATCATGATAAAAATCCCTGACAAGCAGAAACCTGGAATATTCTCTTTCATGGATCCGTTCAACAAAAGCATATGGCTGTGCATCACATTTGGGTTCCTAGCGGTCAGCTTCGTCCTGTTTCTCGTGGGCAGGATTTCCCCATTCGAGTGGGACGTTGAGGAAACGAATGACGGCTCGACGGCCAATACCACTTTCACGCTACGTAACACGCTGTGGTTCACATTGGGAGCGCTGATGCAGCAAGGTTCAGATGTATCCCCCAGGTAACACTAGTAGCAGCCATCTTAATAGTAGTGCAATGTAATGATAGGGCAATAGATTTCGGAGCCAAATTCCCCGGGTTTAAATCCCTTTCGGGACGGGTGTCAATGTTTGCGAAATATATCTTTCCGAGGCGAACATGATTTGGATGCACTGTCGTCATAACTAGTTCATTAATGTATGCAATTACTTCACCCTGTCACACATTGACATACACAAATTAGATTTCACCCTGACATTCCAAGATTCCTGTAAAGTTACAATTTCTTTAACGAGGTTTTTTGGTCAAACATAACTGGTAACAGTATAGACAAGTAAAACGACACACTCCAGACAGAGACACTTGTAAACCAGTTGTTTGGAAATACTTCGCTGTATATATACTGACACATTTCTAGCACCTGTGTTCATGCTGTCACTAAACAGGACATGACTTTGAGACCGTTTTGAACTTTGTCACACCACAGGGAGACACCGTTATTTCCATTTCCATTTCTGGTAACAGCATAACCTCGAATCTATGGGACAGAGTTATTATTACGCAATAAAACAAAACAAAGGACTGGGTGTGGTTCCATTAGTTTATAAACACATACAACAAAATATTTAAAAAATAATAACACTGATACAAGTCTTAATAAAGTCTGTCTACGGACACTACTGGGTTTATTTGTACTTCAGCATACAATGCTTCTATTTTTACAATATTCATTGAAATTTATGTAATATTTTGGATATCTATGATTACTTTAATCTACCATTTTAGTGATTTTCTACCTCATACTTGATATAAAGTAGTTTTCATTACGTCTTCATTAATAGATATAAAAATGCTGTATACCGTTATATGCGATTAAATACATTTTAATTGGTTTAGCTTTATTATAGATCTCAAAGTTGTGTAAAATAAGTCAAATAAAATTATGGCTCAATAAATATTATTCAATTTTTTTATGATTGTGTCTACGGACACTACCACTTTTCAAGAAAACGTGGATAAAATTGCCAGTTAAGTATTGTAATGAATGGTCACGGGTAAGGCTTCAGGAAGTATTGGTGAGGTAATATTAATTGTTTAGAATGATATATACCATGGTTTGAATTAGTGTGTTTACGGACACTACAGTTTGAGCTTCTATGTCCAATAGTGTCCAATAATTTCAAACTAAAGGAATTTTAACATCTATTGTTTTTTGTTTCTTTGTTAGACCACCCCTACCTATGAATAGAACATATAGAATGTGTAGAATATGAAGACCATGTGTACCACCATATATCTACACGTACAAATGGCGTCGCGATAAAGTTGAGAAATATATTCTTGGGCCGATAACATGGATGGAAACGTACATCTGTTAACATGATGGGTGTTTTAGAACTAACAAATCATCC
>JAUTBX010124228.1:0-10619 GCA_032361465.1 Lepetodrilus tevnianus | reverse complement strand
GTTTAGTTTTAATATTAATAAGAACATCCTTTGCAGGCAATCAAAACTCCGCTAGGGCAACCGTAGTATTGCGAAACATAAATGATCTTGCCACGTTTACGCTTAGTTTTAATATTAATAAGAACATCCTTTGCAGGCAATCAAAACTCCGTTAGGGCAACCCATCACTATAGCCAACGTGCAGAACGTGCAGTTAAACTTTGGCGGCGGAGGTAAGGTTCTGATGACGTTAACCCTCTCCATGCTGGAGGGAACCGGAGATGCCCTATAGAGGTCCGGCAGTGCCTAATCCAACAGGGAAAGTGTTAAAGCAACTCTTTAATAACATATTTTGTCATTTTGTATATTTTGTCTAAATTGAAACATATATTCAATATTGCTTTGTTGAAAGTTTGCGTTTTATTTGCCTATTTCAAGACCAGTGCTAGTGTATGGTTAATAATAATTATGATCTTGCCACTTTAAACTTCAGACCGCTATTACATTTGAATTCCGTTTTGTTGCTGCATTCAGTGCTGCTTCCGAACAAACAGTCTGAACCACAACGAGGCGAGGCACACCAAGACGAGGCTCAACAAGGCGAAGCACAACAAGGAGAAAGAGCGGCCACAGATCATGAGACATTAGGCCACACATCACAAGACGTGGAAGACAACTCTGCCCTGGTAATATGATATATACATACAATAGTTTAGAAAACAAGTACCTGTAGATACAAGAATATAATTATATAAATAGAGAAAGATGTCAAAAATTAATATTCGCCCTTTTTATTCTGGTTCTCCAGTAGTTGTACTTTCACATTTTACGCGCTCACACGCGTATCACGTGCGTATTCGAAACTCCCGAACTGACGTATTGACGTATTCTTTTGTTTATTTTACAGCCACGGTATCGTATTCACTCTGATATTCCAAAGGGGCCACGCCTGAACATTTTGCTGTTGGGGAAAACCGGAAACGGAAAGAGCTCAACAGGAAATACAATTCTGTCCAAGAAAAAGTATTTTAAAACATCATCTAGTTTTAATTCATGTACGAATAAATGCCAAAAAGCGCACGTGCTGTTAGGTTCTAGAGAGATTATGTTGTTAGATACACCGGGCACAATGGACACAAGCCATCAAAGGCGGTCGCTAAAGGAGATCGCAAAGGCGATCTACAAGTGCCCCGACGGATACGACGCCATCTTGATCGTAGTAAGGCATGGCCAGCGCTTTACCGAAGATGAGCAGAGAGCGGTAATCCAAATGAAAAACATGTTTGATGAAGACCTTTTCAGAAGGTATGGAATAATAGTCTTCACCCACGGAGACGAATACAGAAGAAAGAAACCATATGCTGACTTTCTAGAGAAAGAGTCGAACGAGTCTATCAATGATCTATTGGAACAGTGTAACCATCGATGGGTGTTGTTCAACAACAAGATTGGCGCGATGAACGAAACGCGCTCTTCAAAACAGGTCGTGAATTTGCTGACCATGATCGACGAGTTAGCTGAGGAGAACCAGGGCAAGAGGTATAGAAATACTTCTTTTGACGAAGCATTAAGTTACCGAGAAGAAATACAAGTATCTTTCGAAAAATCTCTTTCGAATTGCAACCATAGGAGAGATAAACTCGAAAGTAGTTTGAAAGAAAAGGACGAGTTCAGAAAGCTGGAGTGTAGGCAGAAGAGAGAACGTGAAATTCAACACTTCAAACAGACACAACCCATTGAAGTTAAACGCTTTCGGGCTAGGCTTGAGGGGATCATTTGTAGAGAGATATCGACACGCTCGTTGATGTCTAAGAAGAAACTGTTAACCGACAGTGACTGTATGCAAAACGAATGGCTCGTCAAGATGGACTCAATTAACAACAGGCACGCTGAAGCGTTGAAAGACCGTATCGATCAACTGAAAGTGGACCACGAAAGGAGCGTGAAGGGTGTCGTGGAGAAGGAAAAACAGCTCGGCTATGAGCAGTTAAAGGATCCTGCTAGAACCACAGATGAAGCTCATCACGATCCTTTTCACAAGGCAAAGTTGGACGAGACCCTTTCTTGCATGGAACATGTAGAAATAATGAAATGGAAAGAATTTTGTGACGCAGAGATAATCTCCAAGAGCAATAGACAAATTGTTGTCGTAGGAAGTGCGAATTTTGACAAAGAATACACTTGGAATCAGACGGTCAATGAATCACATGCTGAACTATATGAATCGTCTGGAAAGGAAATAGACAGTTTATTTAGGGATGCTGTCTCTGAATTGAGGACCAGTCTAGAGATAGTCACCACACTGAATCCAAACTGGAGAGAAGAAATGAGAATACTCAGTGAAGATGCAGAACAAGAATTGAAATTCAAGATTCGTCAAAAATGCAAACACATAACGACAGAGATGGAACATCAAATCCAATTATTGAGAAACTTATGGGAAACTGAATGTCGGGACATGATCGTCTCCCTTTGGAAGACTGCAATCCACTCTACAAATGCGCTCTTTGCCGCAGTAACGTCCGAGCGACTACTCAGACTGAAGTTGGCATTTGAACAGACTCGACTTTCATTTCTGGAAAACAGACAAAGAAAGGACGTCGGCGATTATTGCCAGCGACTGGAATCAGACTATCAACTTCAAGACTTGTGTATGTTGAAGTCACTGGAAAGAGATGTAGAAAAGGCCATATCTAACCGGAGAGAGACAATCAGACTCGACGAAGAAACAAACTTGCGTGTGCCTCACAATTTCAGTTCTAAAGACCTGACAAAAGAGACCAATGGAGACAGATCTCAAATGTGGATCGACGGCTGTCAAATTGCCGCAAAGTCGTATGTCGAAAGAACCAGAAATAGTATGAAGGATGTCATCAGGAGTATGAAGAAGGACTGGGGTATGGGGGTTGAAGGAATTTTGATCAAACAGAAAGCACGCCTGAAAGATAAGCTACACAAAGAAAGAAAAACGCAACAAAGACGCCTATTAAACGACATTCAAAATAAAATGAAGAACGAAGAGAAGAAAATGAAACTAACGAAAGAAGTAAAATCCCACGAAAAAGAATGGAAGACAAAAGTAGAACGAGACAGGAAATGTTTGGAACACACCTGGGTTGATAGTTTACAACTATTCAACATGGACGAGTTGATCAATGAAGACGAATTCCTCGCGCGTGTGAAAGAGGAAGTTGAAGAAGAACTGGAAAAGAATCGGCTGTCCCAGGAGAGAGAATGGAAGAGATGTTCGATGAAAATTGCAGAGGAATTGATACGAGACTACGATGCCAATTACCCAGATGAAGAGGAAGGCATCAGTGCGCAACGTATTACGGAAGAAAGGAGACGACAGTCAGATGAGTGGGGGTCCCATGTTCGTAGATTTCTTGCTGAACGAAGGCAGCTCTGGGAGACTTCATTTGAAGGAGAGAGAAAGTCGCTGGAATTCACGATCAAGAGAATTGTTTCATCTCAAATGGATCAATCGGGAAGCAGGTGGCGAGAACTATGTGAGGAGGAATGTCAAAGAATTCTGCGAGAATGGAAAAAGTCGATTTCAAAGCAGAGGGAAGAGCTAGAATTCGACTGGCGAAGACAACTAGAAAAAGACTGGAAAGAAAAAGAATGGGAATGGAAAACTCGTCTGAAGAATCTTCAACATGACATTTGGAATGGACGGAAAATGAAACAGCAACAGAAAGAAAGAATTCTAGAACCCAAATATCAACAGAGTACCACGGACGAAAAGATAAGTATCGAACAGCGATGGAATGAGTCGAACACCGCCATGATGAAGTCGCTGAGTGACAGATATATCGGTGCTTTTCGGAAAGAACTTGAAGGACTGTTGAAACGCAAACGAGAACAATTGGACAGCGAACGTCTTGACAAAGATGAAGGGTTTTTGTTGGAGATAGAACTGAAGCGGCTGAAAGAAGAAAAAAAAGTATTGAATGATACTTGTCAAAAACTATTCGGTAAAGATTTTGCGAATGCCAAGGGCTGCTTCCCGGGGGAAGCCGTCGTGATCAGGTCCTCCGGCGAACAGGTTCTGATGAAAACTCTCCGGTCTGGGGACAATGTCTTGTGCTCTACAGCAGATGGTAGAGTCATCGCAAGTAGGATAATGCTGTTCGGACACAAGTGCGCTTCGGGGACCTATTCATACGTCAGAGTGTCTACAAGGAGAAGCGTGATTCACGCATCTTCGTCTCATCACTTACACGTTGGCGGAATCGTCAGCACGTGGAAAACCAAGCCTGTCCTTAGACTTTGCCCCGGGGACGTCGTGCTGGTTCTTGACGGCGAGTCGAAGACGTTGATTCCGGATGTGGTGGAGAAGGTTGAACTCACAAAGGCTCGCGGTCTGTTTGCTCCGTACACCGCCGCCGGGAACATAATCGTGGATGGCGTCGTGGCGTCGTGCTATGTGGACAGAGTGAAGCCTGCTATTGCCCACGCGGTTTTCACTCCAGTCAGACTGTGGAGCAAATTGACGAGCCTGAACATTGCGAAGGCAGGCCTATAATTACACGAAATGAGGGATGCTTTCCATCCGAGTAATGTCCGTTGTTTTCTGGTATTATCTCTGCATGGTGTTGCCCATTATTTCCATGTATTGATTATTGTTTTGTTTTTGCACACACACACACACACACACACACACACGCACGCACGCACGCACACACACACACACACACACACACACACGCACACACACACACACACACACACACACCACCCCCATTGCTTTCTAGTATTGCCTATCGTTTTCTGGCGTTGCCTATCGTTTTCTGGCGTTGCCCATTGTTTTCCGGTGATTACATATTGTTTGTTTTTGTGTGTAACCTCTGGTATTATTGCCCATTGTTTCGGGTATTGCTTATTGTTTTCTGGTATTGGCCATTGTTTTATGATATTACCCCTTTGGGGTTCCAATTGATATTTTAATTATATTAACAGATATCCATCCAAACCTAAACGCCCCAAAACGGAATTCCCCATAAGCTTGTATCCCATGATATTTGACGGATGTTAATGTCCTAATGACCGGCGTTTTCAGGATGGATCAGATTTATTATTTCGCAAAATCCACGCTGAAAAACGTGCTCATAGCGCTGCATTACCTCGGTCAATGTATCTGTGTGTACTCAATTCCTTCTCAACTCCTTGGGGAGTATACACTACAACCCAAGCTGCCGTTCAATGCTACAAGGTTATCATTCACATATCCATCTCATCCTTCAGGGTACCCATTCTCGTCTGGGTCACGTGAACAGAATGGGAATGGGCCCAATTGTACTCTGTTATTATCCATTGTGGTCTCGTGCTATAATTGTGATAGTGGTAAATTGCCGCAAATGTCACAAGGAGTATTATTTGGTGGCTCGTAATCTATGAACCTAGTATGACAGGCGTTACATATGATATGGGGATAGTTATCTTGCAGCCATCGACATCAACGTTCGTATCTCTGTTACCAGTTTTATTTTTACTTTTTTAATATTTTTTTTATTCCGAATCGAACCAATGCCTTTTCTTTCTCTCTCCATGGGATAATTAAATGGTAGAAGTTTGCTTTATTTATTTATTTCGCGATGTGATACTTATCTGTTCGAAAATCTTGTACCGGTGAATATGTTTAAATATGTATTCTAAGAGCAAAGTTTGACGTATACTGCGTTGAAAAATCGAAACCTATATACAAAAGTTTATTTGTATTTGATAGTCAACGAAACCATGTACATGTATGCATTCTTAATGACGTATATTAATATTATACATAATACCAGTGCTTCATATGATTTGGTTCAGTTATGTACAAATAAAACATGTCATAGATCTAGAACCATGTACTAAGTACTTATAGTTTCCCGGTGTCTTCCCGCGAGGTGAGATTCAAGATGCATCTATTAACTCAAACCACCCACGGTGGTACAAGAGCATGTTATTATATATACATACATACAACATTTATATAGCGCCATATATATGTATACATACATACATACATACCCTAAGGCGCTTTACAGTTATTACATACCGTATATGAATCATTATTACAAACAAAAGATCAAGATGGATTAAAGGTATTACAATTACTAGTATATGTTTGTGTTACGGTTCTAAACAATAGATGAAAGATAAGTTATCAGTGTATATGCCAATGAAATACAAAGTCAGGTCAGACTACATGAATGTACATTCTAGATAGCAAATAATAATGCATATTACATGATCATCATGGAAAGTTAAGTTTTCTTTACCGCTGACAATACAACCGATACAAACTTTGATAAACATTTTTTTTATATCTTTTACTTTGTTGGTCGAGAGCATACATCTTAATTTGTAGATAATTTTAGGATCGGTAGGGTCAAATATAGAAATGAACAAAGACTGATGAGCAGACACATAGTCAAAGCCAATGCATTTGATTGGTTACTGGTAAATATGAATAACAAGAGTATAATTAATAGCAACTGCTGCTGCTATCGATAAGCATTACTTTGTGGAACCAATGTACATTCAAATCTGACAAAGTTACGTGTAGTGGTGTTTATAACATAATTGTAAATTATAATAACAACCAACGTTCATCTGTCGACCAAAGGATTGAGGATACACTGTCTGGAACCACCGTAACAAATGCAAGTATTCAAAATTCAGGTCGAGCATACAAAGTCAAACACATTCCATAGCAAACATCACAATACGCCCACTTCTCTACAAGAAGGCCAAGGTTTGTTCACGAACCGTAGCCTATGGCAGTCAAACAACCGCCACGATAGCACACCTTTCTGCAATGGCCTGTCCATAAACTGGTTTTCTACCCGAACCACCCGTTTCATTGCGTTCGGTCAGCCGTGACCTCATAGCTATCAATAGTCGGTTTGCAGTCGCAATGTCACAGACGTTAGATATCGGGATCCACATGTACAGTCTCAGGGCCAAGGAGGGTATTTTAATAGGTGACAACCACCCTGGGGCGGGATGGTGTTAATTGGAGGCATCATCTGAATGCTGTCGATGTATTCAACTGTTGATTAGCACCACCCCGCACTACAGACATACAAACTCCTCCAATATAAAAAACAACATAAAATCTGATAGAAACAATCCATACAAATATTTGTTTTAAAAATATCCAACAAAAACAACAACACAAAATTCAAAATGAGAATGATGCATGAAAAAGCAAAGGAACGTAACACAACGCAACGCAACACAACGCAACACAACGCAACACAACGCAACACAACGCAACACAACGCAACAGCAGCAAACAAACGCGAACTCCTACAAGCCCAGGGGCCCGTTGCTACAATTGTCGTAAGTCATAATTTCGGAATACGCTACTAGTGTAAGTCAAATGCATGAACACTTCTATTTCTTGAGAATATGGTTAGTTCAAACTATTACATTTGTAGCGGGTTCCAAAATGTTGACTTATCATATGTAGCTACAATTGTTCTGAGAAACGAACCAATTAAACGGGCGCTACAATAGTTGTAACTGGGCTCCCGCCACAATAGAAAGCGCCGACCTTACAATAGTTGTACCTACAATAGTCCTGGCGCCCGTTGCACGACACTCTTGTAGCGCTACAATAGTTGTGACTGGGCTCCCCCCACGATAGAAAGTGTTGACCTTACAGTAGTTGTAGCCTACAAGAGCGTCGTGCACCGGGCGCCTGAGCAACGGGGCCTCTAGATCAAACACTAGAGTGACCTGCACATGCACAGGTCTACAAGTCAAGTCGACACCTTGTCGTGATCATACACATACATGTACACGTATCCTTCGGTCATCTGCCGTTGACTTCAATGCAGACACCTCATTGTTATACGACTGACTGCGCCTAACTAGGTGGTCGTCACGCTTCGACCAGCTGACCGTGAGGTCGCGTTATCTCCCTGGCCGCTACACATTCACATTGGCCGACTCCCGGTGCCGAAGCAGGTAGGTCTAAAACATTGCATCTCGTTCTGCTGAGCACTCTTGACAAACGGCGCAACTCCAAGGTAACCCTATATCTCCACCCTTAGCCACAGACTCCAACCAACCATGGTTAAAGGTTGGAGATACAGGTACCGTAGGGTTAACGCCGCTTTCTACCTGGTTATGAGTGCCAGACCATAATGGATCTTCTGTATATGAACTGCAGTACTACACATATTTACGATTTTGTTTTGTTGGGGGATCTTCATACATATTTGTTGAGGCTGGTAATCTTGTGTGTACTAGCCATATACTTACCAAGGATCATTTCTCGCATCGGTACTGCAACGGTACTAAATTCAGTTCAAGACTCGCCACATAAACGTTGCGAGGATGACTATGAATAGGAACAGCATAGAATAGCTCTATGTACATTGTATATACAAGTACTATAGTACTAGCAAGTCAGGTATATAAAGAAGAACTGTTCATGTATGTATATTAAGAAGAAACATTAATATGTGCTAAGAATAAATATTAATGTATATTCTATATTAAAAAGCAACATTCGTGTATACTTTATATGAAAGGAATACTATCACATATGGTTGAACTATATAGTTAGTCTAGCACGATTTTACCTGAAAATAATACATTTGGTTTTAACTACACAAGTACTTTATACAACCGAGTTACTTATTCCACATGTCTCACTAATTATCAATATTTTAATATGCCACAAACGTTTCTATTTTTTATTTCGATTTTAAGCATAATATTATACCAGTATAGGGGGAGTATAAAATACGACATGGCTTCCCTCGTAGCACTACGACGGTTCCGTGTATAATTACGCTTAGCAATAACGTACATGGTATCGTTCCACAAGAACACTCGTATTATCACTACGAGCATCGTTAGCATGGAGTTGCTAAGGAGTTATACGACTCTCGCAGGGTACGATTGTTCTGGCCTCACCTATGCACTCCACGATCGCAGATACGCACCAGAGTACAAACCTTTAGAATCAACGAGGAGACGTAAGGTTATGCAATATTATCCCATATGAGGTATGCGTGCATAATCTGCCCAGACCAACAGGCCATACTATGCAAGTTAAAGTATTCGTGTACACAAACAATTCGGCGGAACACTAAGAGGTGAGCATATATGAGTTCTAGCCCCGTCTCCCTCTCTGTCTATGTCTATCTCATTCTCTTTATTTATTTCTCTTTCTTTCTCTCACTCACTGTCTTTCTCTTTATTTATTTCTCACACTCTCTATTCTCCCTCAACCCTCTCCCTCCCACCCAGCTATATATTTTTCACACACTCCCTTCTCTCCCCCCTCTCTCTCTCTCTCTCATTCTATCTCTCTCTCTTTCCCCCTCTATCTTTGTCACTCTATCTTTGTCACTCTCTCTCAATCTCTCTCTCTCTCTCTATCTTTCTCACTCTCTCTCTCTCTCTCTCTCTCTCTCTCTCTCTCTCTCTCTCTCTTTCTCTCTCTCTTTCTCTCTCTCTCTCTCCCCCTCTCTCTCCCCTATCTCTCGCTCTCTCCTCTCTCTCTATCTCTCTCTCTCCCCTCTCTATCTCTCTCTCTCTCTCAATCTCTCTCTTTCTCTATCGTATAATATCCTACATCGCGTATTACTATTATATTTATTACTTGAATATCAAATAATTTATGCCATAATACAAAACCTAACCCTTTCTGTAAGTATAAATAGAAATGACACTTGATTATACATGATAGAAACGTTTCTATGGCTTACGTTAGGAGTTAACCGTATAGGCCTACTCATCATGTTAACCATTAACGTAACCTTGTCGATAGAGAGAACCAGTCTATCTATATTTAAAACGGAAGCAAAAGGTCAAATAGAGTTCGAGATTTTATCTGCGATAAACTGGTTCCCCGTTGCATATGCTTTGTCTGGACATTTAACCTGTTTGATCAGTAGACAGAATTCCATGCATTGTACTGCACACTATAGCTAACGCTTCGAGTTCGATTTATCCGATAATCGTCTTATCCACCCGTTAGTGGGGTATATCAAGCCGTTACACGTTATTTTCCATGAAATATGCAGGTTATTCCTGCCGAATTTACGTATATACACCCGATAGATAATAGGAAGGCGTGCGATTGTGACAGGAAATTAACCGAGAATAATTATGGAGATGATTTATAAATAAGATAAAAGTTTTGCTGAAGGTATTACGGCTTTATGCCACGAATAGACATATATAACACGTTGCAATTGCCCACGGGCGTTTTTCTTGTTTTGATACAACAAAGACAACAACTTTGCCCTACATAAATACATAAACACATCATCATATGTGTCCTTCATAAGACTAATACGTCGTTGATAGAAATATGGGCACCGCAACGTCATCATGCGTCCGGATAAAAGTGTTCGACTGAATCACGTTTTCAGTATAAATAGTTCACAACCTACCCTATTTGATTTGATTTGTTAGTATTTAGTATTTGTTAGTAAGACGCTCAACTACATTACATTCAGAATATGACCCTAATGCGTAACATGGACTAAACTGTATAGTAAGGTTACCCGCTGTTATGTACCTACATGTACAGATACTAGATATATAAACATATGTCACGTGTAGGTTGGATATAGTTTCTCGGTGGGGGGGGGGGGGGGGCGGAGGAGAGAAAAGACAGACAGAGA
>JAUTBX010124217.1:0-10619 GCA_032361465.1 Lepetodrilus tevnianus | reverse complement strand
ACATGATAAAGCTTTCCAATGATGGTTTACACACTTAGCTTTCATCATGTTTGAAGTAAACCCTCTGGGTATTCCATCGCTTTGGTGTTTTTATATCGTGCTTATCGAATCGGGTTAAGCACCAGTACAAACCAAAACAAACTCAAGTTCTGTTTCATTTACACAGATTAAAAAAATGTATGTGTTTTTATCATGTTCAGAGTCTCTGTGATGATATGCTAGATATCAGAATCCATCAATAACGATAGTGTGATATCCTGAAGAGCTTGTGAGAAGAAGAAAAAAATGTTTTCGTTGAATTGAGTTGATTGTATCAATGTGAATTTGCATTATTAGTTGGTGTCATGAGCAAAACTAGAACAATATTGTTGGTGAAACTGATCTTGTACATTCGAGGCGATATATACATGGATTAAATTGACTGTGCAGTTATTAGACACATGCAGTTGGCAACAGAACAAGCATATATAATACCAGCACTTGTAATTGTGTATGTCAATATAATCCACAGAGACCATATATCTCTGGACAATATACCAATGTTACCATATGCACAAGACCAAGAAATAACATCTCGTACAAAGACTCTAAACTTATTGGATTGTGGTAGTGTCTGTACATTGACATACATGATCGTAAGATATATGGCCTGAAATAGGTTTATAGCATTAACAGCCACAGAGCTGCAGGCAGGCCTATCTATTGGCAACATTATGGATTGTTGCAGTCTCCCGTTTTTATCTGGATCCATTACCCCAGGGCACCTTACGATGACCTGACTGTGAACCCTGTGCGACCCCGTGGGTCTGTCCAGGCCTGGAGTGTCTACTATTTATAGCTTGTCAGTATACATCTCTATCTACCTGGCTGGTAGTTCTTTATAATGCCAGCTCGGTGTTATTGTGGACATAGGCGTTAATCACCAGACCGCAAGTTAACCGTGGTGGGTTTGTCCTTTATGGCCGTATCTTGTTTACATTGCTGCTGCAGTGGTCAGGCTTACCGCGAGGTGCTCTCGGCCTTGAGGCCCGCTCAGGTCGGATAGTGTTAAGACCTTGGGTTACAGAGCAGTTGAAGGCCAGTTGATCCAGGGACAAAGCCCCAACTGCCAGGTCAATATTTGTTCTGACTTGGCATGATAATATGCTGCTGATTGGTTTGATTATGTAGTGGAAACAATTAATGTCGAGCACAGATTTCGATGTTGGAGCCATCAAGTACACATTTCAATGTTAAGAGTTTACTGTCAAGTACACATTTCAGTTTTAAGAGTTTACTGTCAGGCACACATTTCAATGTTAAGAGTTTACTGTCAAGCACACATTTCAATGTTACAGTTTACTGTCAAGCACACATTTCAATGTTACAGTTTGTAATATAGGCATTTATATATCGATATATTATGTAGATTTATAAATACTGTGAATTTGTAAAAACAAAATTTAGGTAATTTCCACAGAGTTCTTACATCATTTCTGGGCCGATCCTATCCCACCATGAAACATGATTAGGCCCTCAATCCCTGAAACTTGATTCGCCCCTCCCTGAAACATTGTACCCATTTTATCTATTGATGGTCTATTGAAGGCAGGAAACTCAATCCCATAAGGTTATTTCTGCGGAAAGTAAAACTGATGTGGGGTTAAATGTTAAGCACCAAAAACATGACATCAAACAAGACAACAGGGTATCTTTTGAGAAATGATTGCACCAAGTTAAACTTTGCATTGATTAGTTTATATCATGCTTTGGGACTTTCCAGTTTATCGAGAACATGCGTCAATTAACAAACAAGACAATCCCACGTCGTTTGTCGTGTGTGTTCGCTTGAGGTGTTTTCACGTGGCTGCGCAATATGCCTTTTCATCTTTATCGGGGGAAATTGCTCGGTGCCATATCTGTTAAAACAGATAGCATTTATGGTGCCTCGTTTATTGGCTGTTAACTGTATGTGATAGTCTCCGTGCTGGAGGCTACCATGCAGATGTGCCCTAAATATAGCAGTGCCTGTGCCTAATCCAGCAGGGACAGTGTTAAATGTGCTTTCTCTTCTAATGGCATATTAATCAATTATCTTAATGTTCTGTTTCAGTCCTTCCAAGGTAGCCAAGGCAGAGCATATTTGTTCAACTCAGTGTAAGTATCCACCACTGTCTGTGTTTAGCTATGTTAGAGACTTCCAGAACTGTCTCCCATCACTCACTCCTATTACATACCACCTCCTTAACAGCCTATAGAACAGAGAGCCTATTCTCAAACCCATTCTTATGATCTTCTTACTCTTAGCCTAAGCATGCAGTTCTAGATTGTTGTTCCCCATCCCTCTCTCCTCCACTCTTTCTCTCCCTATCTCCTCCCCTCCCTCCCCTTTCCTGCCATCCCTCTCATCTCTCTTCCACTCTTTCCTCTCTCTTTCACTTCTCTCTCTCTCCTTCTCTCCCTCCCTCCCTCCCTCTCTCTTATCTCTCTCTTTTCTCTCTCTATCTCTCTCTCTCTCTCTCTCTCTCTATCTATCTCAGTCTCTCTCTATCTCCTTCTCTCCCTCCCTCTCTATCTCTCTCTCTCTATCTCTTATCTCTCTCTCTCTTTTCTCTCTCTCTCTCTCTCTCTATCTATCTATCTCTCTCTCTCTCCCTCTCTCTCTCTCTGTCTCTCTCTTTCTCTCTCTCTCTCTCTCTCTCTCTCTCTCTCTCTCTCTTTCATCTCTCTCTATCTCTATCTCTATCTCTATCTCAGTCTCTCTCTCTCAGTCTTTCTCTCTCAGTCTCTCTCTCTCTCTCTCTCTCTCTCTCTCTCTCTCTCTCTCTCTCTCTCTCTCTCTCTCTCTCTCTCTCTCTCTCTCCACATGGGACTGGTGTTTATAGTACAGCAGGGCAACAGCCTACAGAAATAGCATGGCAATAAATTTCCTCTGAGTCGGAGGTTAAGTCTGGGACCATCCTTCCTGTTATGTCTGTGTGTTAGTCTAGACTCAAGTATTTGTTTCCTGACAAAATCCACATGAGTACCGCAAATCACATTAAATATGCTACAAACATTATTTCTCTATTAGTGTTCTATGTAATTTGATCCAATAAATTGTGAAACAGCTTGATTAATTCTGACCCAAGGGACCACAGTGGCACTATTTCCACTGGTTCTGTGATCACGATAGCATCATCAGTAGCAGCATGGGTTCAACCCTGGACTGGAACTTCATCAACGAACGCTGCTTGTTGGCACAGCGGATGACCGTCGACTTTCGCAGCATTGCATTTTCTCGTACTATTGATGGCTCTCAGTGGGTGGCGGCGACTAGATTTATAAATAGAGATGCTCATTTCCTCGAGATGGAATGGATCTAAATATACGGACTCATTTCCAGGAAAACCAATGCCTCTTGATCGTGGGGATAGCATGTCGCAGAATTGAACCTCGGCACACAGCCGCAATGATTCAGCCCAGATCGTGTCGGCGGGAGTCAGTTTGGTGAATTATTAAAGTTGTCATCGTCTGTATAAGAATCAATAGTGCGTCTTCAAAGGTTATTTTCAGCTATTTTCGCATTAGCTTAAAAAATAAAATGTCAATCCTGATATCCTATGAGGTAATGGCAACTTAACACACCAGCTACAAATACTTGTGAGGTAAATGCTACGTGACGTGATGCACCCTGTAATATATACAGAGCGATGTAATTAGTTTTGTGTAAACATTTCTGCACTTAGAAAGGGATCTGCATTTCATCTAAGAATTCTTTAAATGAAACAGTCTGCAGCAATGCTAAATATTTATTTCTATTTATACTTCCCTTCTAAAGAATCTTATCAGGGGATTACTAAATTGCCAAGTTCTCAACATGAGCCAACTGTGGGCATAGTTTAGTTATACTTTCTACGTTGATTCCATTATCAAAGCATTCAAGTGCCACACTACTGCCCTAGCTCTGACAATGCTGCCCTAGCTCTGATAATGCTGTCTTAGCTCTGACAATGTGGTTCTATAGATCTGATAATGCTGTCTTAGCTCTGATAATGTGGTTCTATAGATCTGATAATCCTAAACATGTGGCTCATACTGACACAATGATGCAATAATGCTAAACATGAAAATCATACTGACACAATGATGCAGTAATGCTAAACATGAGGACTTCTGACACAAAGAATGATGCAGTAAAGTTAAACATGAGGATAATTTTGACACAATTAATGATGCAGTAAATTGAGTAATGCTAAACCTGAGGACTATTCTGACACAGATAATGATGCAGTAATGCTAAACATGAGGAAATTACTGTGACACAAACAAGGATGCAACCTGATGATGGACTTCACAATCATTATCTGCGACGCAGCTCTACACTCGCTGACATTCTGAGATACTTTGACATTTCCGAACAATCTCTATAACGAGCTGTGACCGATGCTAGCAAATTTGTGGAAATGTCTCGCCCAGGTGATACGGTCAATGCTGGTGTGTAAACAGAGCTGTGTGCACAAACGAGCAGAGAGGGTGTTTAGCAAATCGACCTACGCCATTTGCATGTGTGCAAAGTGGAGATTTTCGTCTGTAGAAAGTTCCGCTAATGAACTGCATGATCAATCATCCAGTTGAAATTACTAAGAATGAGTGGCAGTTGAATAAATGTCTTCTTGGGTTGAAGAACATTAATGTCTTCTCGCTTCTAGATCTAACTTTTTTTTCCATTTTCAAATGGAGACGCATTTTAGCGATTGAAAAGATGTCGTCTCGATGGACGAGAATTTTTAGCATGAAATTTGACTTGGGTGCACTGAGTAATAGTAGTTACATTTATGACGTCTATAAAATAAATGTGATCGATTTTGATGCTTGTATCATCAGCATGTGGAGGGTTAATCGTTGTGCATTGGTGAAATTGATCTGCGTTGTTATGTAACAACATAGCAACGCGTTCAGCAGACTGTCATTTAATGTTAACAACTGCCACTTAGCGATTCCATGAGCCAGAATAATGTGTGCCATGAATATTTACTCAATACATCAATCATCCCCCCGATTGCACATTGGAACATATTGGTGCCGATATTCACAAGGATACGGACAGCTATTATCGCAGCACTGTAGTTACGATTACAATGTTTCATTTATTAGTAACTTATAGATGACTACCTCTCTATCAATCATTCTGTCTACCTACATACCTACCTACCCACCTGTCTACCTATCCTACCTGCCTATATCATGTCTCTCTGTCTGTCTGTTTGTCTGTCTGTCTGTTTGTCTGTCTGTCAATATTTTTATATATTGCAAATATCCAGAATACTCTGAATTCTCAAATGATTTTCCAACAGTTGTCAAACAATCTACATTATTCATCTTTTGACACCAAATTCTTACCAGTTAGGTTGAATTATTATCTAGATAAATATACATTCAGACATGGTGTAATTTGTAGCCATATGTAGACATAGACCAGCTAAATGGATCTTATATTAAGACAAATATGTTGATATCTGCCCAAATACATTACGTCGTTGCTGGTGAGATGTCTTACACTGTTGATGTTAGTGTATGTGATCAGCTGATACACACATCCACTGACAAGACATTTGGTGTTTGGCAAGATAAATATGTTATCAGCCGGTCCCTCAATATAGCGTTGATGTACCTTCTATTTGAATGTTATGTACCCCTTGAGACCAGCTGACAACATAATGTGCAAGATATTGTCACTGCTATTTATAATGGCTTAGCGATATTGGCATCCTTTCTTATGAAACCAAAGAAATATCATCAGATTGTATATCTGTTTTTCAGAAAGATCCATTAGATACTTGTCTTTCATTCACTGTGTATTGTCTCCCTTGCCATTATCTGATATTAGAGTTATCTCCCATGTTTCAGGGTCAATGTGGGATGTGGCCCGGCAGAGGAGAGGGTCCTTTTGACAGGGCTTCATGCAGTGGCAGATATATTCTGCGAATGCTGCAAAACTACACTGGGGTGGAAATACGTAAGCCACTTTCTACAGCAACCACTCATTTAGCATCAATTATAGTTTCATGAAGAAAGTCATATATTCGGTCACACGATGTAAGATATCTAAGTAAATCTGTAACACTGGGGTCACGCTCCACAGAGCAATCGTAAAGTTACTTGAGTCGTAACTCCTATACGTTAACATGGAATTGCTAAGGAGTTACGACTCTTGTAGCGCTACCACCATTCTGTGGAACGCACCCCTGTCCTTGTATTTATTTCAATGATTAAAAGTCATTTATTTATTTATATTTATTTTTTCCTCAGGAGCATGCATTTGAATCTAGTCAGAAGTACAAAGAGGGCAAGTTCATCATAGAGCTAGCGCACATGATCAAAGACAATGGGTGGGACTGACTACACCCCTCCCTCGTCGCACTCATGGACCCACCCGACATTGATGGTCATGTGACCCTGTTGCCATGGCTACTGTGTATATGTGTTCCTCGTGTAATTGTCACGTGACCCTTCGCACAAGTCATTGTAGATGCTGGATCGTGTATACATTATACTATTTGCAAAGGTGGACTTTCTCGGTTATCGGCTGAATACAGTGTGAGCGAGACGAGACTCAGGAGGCCATGGCAGGTGAACCAGGTGGAGATGAGAGAGACGGACAGAGGAGTTAGCGAGCAGCCATTGACAATTTTCGTATTGCTTGACTGTGGAAAATAACCTGAGTGGGCTTTCAATTGAAGATGGTGCAGAAACGAAAAAATGCACATAACACAAGTTTTCGATATTTTACGACGGTACTTTTTCTCTGGTGTTCATTTCATAACAGACCTGTTAGATTTTTTGATATTTTTTTTCGTATTAACCATTTTAACAGCCATGCATGTTAAATTTCCATTGAAATAATTATTTTGGCCTAATTCTGGTGCACCGAAACCGGTTATCTGCCCAGAGATCTGAATTTAAAGTGATACGCCATTGGGACAAGAGTACCGGCAAGAAGACGAAGATTTAGATTCTGTGTGGAATTTGAAGGAAATGAGCAAGGAGCATGGAGGCTTCATTTATAAACAGCCTTGAACTTATTGGAAAATGTTGAGAGAGAAAAAAAACCTCTGCTATTTATTTCTGGATGAGCCTGAGAGAAGGTTTCCTCATGCTAATCGTTTCAATTATCTGTGATTTTTTTTGGACATGTGTGTTGTACATATCTGTAGTGACAAAGTGCTGATCACATCGTTTTTGCTGTGCACAGCTGTCGCCATGGTTACTATAGTGGTGTGTTCCCACGTTGACGGATATTCGTTGTCATGGTGATGGAAAACGTTATTGTCACATTGACAATTATATTGTTGCGCTCATGCCGATTGTGCTATATATGTGTATGCATAGATGTTAATGGTTTGGCTGGTATCAGTAGCCACACTAAAAATTCAGTAGCATTTATTTCCACATGGAAAAAAAACAGTCACTTCAAAGATGGACTAAAATGTTCCATAAGAACTTTTTTTATATTTGGCGGAAATACGAATTTTTAATATTTTAGTTTTGGCTTTGAAATCTTGGTAAGGCAAGCAGGTTTTAATATGTAATACTGACCCCCCCCTGTGAGATTATTTGTGGTTAGGAAACATGTAGCTGTTGCCAGGGTAAAGGTCATGGAATTCTTGTTTCACCACATCTTTCCATTGGACTTCCATTCTCATCAGAACCAGCTTTTAAATGGATGGTTCTTCAGTTCAACAGGGGTTCCACAGGGGTTCCACAGGGGTTCCACAGGGGTTCAACAGGGGTTCCACAGACTAAACAGATTTGTTGCTAGAGGCTGGATTTCAATGACTACTTTCATCAATGGCATAAAGTATTCTGCACTCTTGTAGAAAATTGTGTAACCCTAAAGTAGCCATAGCTCCAACCATAGCAATGGAGTATCAGTGTTCAAAATTAAGAAAATAATAAGGTGGCAATTCTCCATAGGCCCAATGTTAGTGAGGGTCAAGTCTGTACTTTGCAGGGGGTCACACAGAATCAAATGACCACCGGACCCCCCATTAAATTCGGACACTGATGCAGTCTAGGGCTAAGGTTGGTGAAAGGGTTACGTACTTTATCGTTACGCCATTTCGTACTGGAGTGGCCTGTATACTCTATGCTACAGATGTTTTCTAGTGGTTTGTAGTCTGTGTAAGTCCACGGAACGTAGCCCTCTCCCTGCTGGAGTGAGCGTACTTACCACTCATTTGGGCATCTATTACTGGTATTGATATCAACAGGAAGAAGATTAAATATATGGTTTATGGAAAAATTGTCAGAAAAAAAATATATTACAAAAATGTTTTTTTCTTTATGTGGAATCCCTGTTAACAATTAACTTTAGGCAGAATTTTACGAATTAGAATAAAAATAACATGTTTTTAACATAAATCGACAAATACCAAAAATATAGATGCCAACTGTGCTAACTGATCCCATGTTTTATCAAGCCCATATAGCACCAGCATTAATGCATTATCTTGGTCAATGTTCGTCATCTTGGCCATCATCATCATCATCATCATCGGTCATCATTTGTCATCTCGGTCACCATCGTATTTGTCATGAACTGCATTACATTTTTCGTCTTCTGTTATGTTGTAAACATGCAAAATATTATTTTTTAGAAAAAAAGCAATTTCCATCTACATGTATTAACATTTTAACCTGTTTCACTTTGATCTAACGAAGACCATTTTCACTTGGTAATAACATAAAAGCTCGGATGTACCTGTTATAAATAATATAGCTTGGTTCTCTAATTCAAAGAAGGTCAAATTAGTTCTCAGATAACAAGAGCGTGAAATTTGCTCTCAGATGACGAAATGTCGGATGAAAATAGCCACGATCCTTCCAAGTATTGTCCCACCTTTTGTTTCTTTCCTTTTTCCTATAAATAGAGCATTAATTACCAATGGTTTTCATTAGGCATGGCCATAAATAGAACACCTGACAGCTATCTTTGACCAGCTTATTCTATAAGAGAGTTCCTAAATTGACATTGTCAAGGAAACTTGTCATATGAGCCGTCTTATGCCTGCATTTATTCCAAGGAGATACGGCATGTAATGCAAACGTCCCATCCATTATTGATGGGACGATTCAGATCAATGGGATGACCCAAGTTCGCCCACGTTTAGCCAGGGTTGTGTTAAAGTACCTTTGCCTCTCCACACGTAATTCATCAAATTATGCAGGACTTAATCAGAAGCATCCAAAATTTTACCCGAATTAGCTGGAATGGGTTTTTCTTAGATTCTACCTGACCTTTTAATTCTTGACTACCGTACCTGTCTATTATTGATGGCAGGAAATACAAGAAAAAGGGAACATAATTTCCAACTCAATACAGTATTTCCTGCCATCAATTCTCATGATTAAATTATATTGTCATATTTCAAAGAAATTATTTTTGCAGTAATTTCAATTATTATTTTCACATAAAATATTTATTTTAGAAGGTCTGATTTTTTATTTTTTTAAATTTGAACTAGAATTCTAATGTTGCCAATGAAAGACTGAATTCCAACTTATTCATAATGTTTTAATTACGAATTGTCTAGGTAGCAAAATAACTTGGCCCAACAACAAAAAATATGTTCAGTTTTTAACTCGAAATATTTTTAGTACTACCATTTAATATTTTATCACAATAATAGCTCAAGCACATTACCACATTCCAAGATGTTGCCAGAACACACAACTGCCGATATACATCAGTATACATAGTGATATTCAGAGTTGGGGCTGGTAAGCCATCTAGCTAGTTTCACTATAGGGTTACAATTATCATTATTATACATAAACTGTGATATAAACTACCTAAGCAAGGTCATTCTCTGGAGGCCACATTGGTCAAAGCTTTTAACCAATGATATGTTGTATATGATATCCTGTATTATTAGTTGCGTATATGATATCCTATATTAGTTGCATTGTTGTCATGGCCTAAGACTAATGTATTTTGTCTGTACGACATCTTGTTGGTTGCTAGGTGTGGGGTAGTGCTAGTGGTTATTGAATTGCTTGAGTGATTTCCATTGCTGTATACCGTAAACTATATACACAGCCTATTTCACCTTGGTGTGGCAAGTGTAATCTATTGCCAAGCATTACCTACTTGGATCAAATGAAGAAATAATTTCCTGAGTGCAATTGTCACTACAGCTAGCGTTGGTCTTTTTATTTCGGCAATGAATTACATTTCGAATATTTCCAATCAGTATGAAATGTTAGCAGGAAAAGTGCTTCTTTGTCACGAGCATAACAGAAAACACCCATCAACTTTGATCCATGCAATATGCATTAGTACGATATACAACGCATCTAGCAGTATTCAATGGGTTATTGACTATACTTTATCATATTAACTTTCTGTTTTCTTTGTTGCCATATGCAGTGCTATATTGTGTTCTGTGTTGATGTATTTTTGCATGATATTGCACACATACACACACACACACACACACACACACACACACACACATACACACGCATGCATACACACACACAAACAAACACACATTCACATACACAAAAACACATGTTCATGCACACACACACACACATACAAACACATACAAACACACGCATGCATGCACACACACACATACCAGTACACACACACA
>JAUTBX010124205.1:9641-20770 GCA_032361465.1 Lepetodrilus tevnianus | reverse complement strand
AGAGGAAATGTGAGATTGGACATATTTTATACTGGTTATACCAGGAAGTGTAAACTGCAATGGAATTTTACCTATCAAACAGCGGTAAAAAGATATTTGGAGGTACAATAGCGATTCAGTCCAAAACAACAACTTTATCTGTATCAAACTGTGATATTATGCCTTTAACAAAATAATAATAATAATAAAAAACATGACATGAAGAGTAATTTTGAACAAAGTACAAATAAAAATAATAATATACTATAATAAAAAAAATTAAGTACGTAAATGTGCTTTTAAAAAGTCTATTCAGATTCTGAGAACATTATGTTTAAATATTCAAGAAATGTTATCATTCAGCCTGATTATTTGAAATTCATTCCTTAACCCTCTCCATTCTGAAGGCAATCAGAGATGCCCTAAAGAACAGTGTATGTGCATAATCCAGCAGGGAGAGGGTTAAATAAGAAAACCTATAGGTGCAATCAGTTTGCAACCATATCCTTACTCGTGGATATTTGCTAGAATCCTCTACATCTAAATGTATATATTACAGCACTCATGTTACCAATTTCAACACATAGATAATTAGAAAATATGTCAAATTTACAAGATGTATTGGAGAATATTTCTCATCATGACTGGAACTGAGAACTTTCTAAATTCTTTCATGTAAACAGATGAAAGGAATTGCAAAGTCTGAAGCAATTTCTTCCAGATCTAAATGTTCACATAATGTCATTGTGGAATGTGTTCAGATTCCTTTGTTCGTCATGTGACACCCCCATAGTAAAGGCTGTACCAGCTGAGCTAGCTGATAAGGGGGCCGTCTCATAACCATTAAACGTATTTATCGTCGTCTCTAAATATTGATCAAATAAGACTAAACTTGCAATAAAAGACGTGCAGGAGGTTTTTAAATGATGATAGGACTATTGAAGTGATGAGGTCTCGGTGCATTATTTCATTTTATATTCGCGATAACATTTTATTATCACGAGGCAAAAGCTGTATGTATGAGAATATGTTTGTGTTTGTATATGTATCCTCCTGTGTTATCTCGAGACAGGAAAATAATAAAGTTAAGTTCCAGTCCAATATAATTTTTTGTCCGTTTTGAATTGTTGCTTAGAACCAAAACATTATTGTGCTCATATCATTTCATTTAATATCCTCCATAAAATGTTATTATCACGACACGAGGCATAGCTGTACATATGAGAATATGTTTGTGTTTGTGTATGTATCCTCCTGTGTTATCTCGAGACAGGAGAATAATAAAGTTAAGTCCCAGTCCAATATATTTTTTTGTGTGTTTTGAATTGTTGCTTAGAACCAAAACATTATTGTGCTCATATCGTGGCTTGTCAGTTTATGGCAGAAAGAGACTCGCAGCTTCCCTAGCGCTGAATGTTGTAATAAACCTGTAAGCACTCGCTGGTATTTAAGAACCAGGGATGATAACAGCTCTCCAACAATACAGTGAGTGAATATGGAGTTTAACGTCGCTGCGGGACAATACAGACAGCGCTTCCTATTATCATTGTCCCTGGGGCTGGCTCAAACTGAAGACTGTTGGCACCAAAGTCCAATGATCTTTCACTATGCCACAACCTAGCTGCATGCATAGGACCTATCTGAGATACAGCACATTCATAGTAGGTAACGGCACACGTCACATTTGTGTTCCAACATCATGAAAATTATGAATGGATGTAGTCATTGAAAGCTGCAAACTCACGTCTTCAAGCATGCACAGTAATTTCAATTAAATGGAAATAAATCGAAATCTATTTGAAATACAATACTCACAGTGAAACGCTGAAAGTATTGGTCAGCATGAGTAAATCTTATGAAGAATGTATACATTTTATGTTTATATTAGGTATTATATTTATATTTATATTTATATTTATATTATCTTTACTGTTTATTATATTTATATTTATATTATATTTATGTTATATTTATTTTATATTTATATTATATTATATTAATATTATATTGTATTATATTGTATTATATTGTATTATATTGTATTATATTGTATTATATTGTATTATATTGTATTATATTATATTATATGTATGAAATGTATTCAGTACCAAAAAACTTCCCAATTACCAGTTACTCTACAATGTTCAATATCACACAGCTTTCTGGTTGAATTTCAATCATGTGATCATAGTCCAGTGATGGATGACATACTAGTTAGTAGTAATGTCGACATTTGCAAAGAATATCAGGCAAAACATCAATATTTCAAAAACAACATGACAGTAGACACTCACCAACACCAAGGAAATAATACTTTTGTTGTCAGCAAGATATAAATACACGCTATCTTGAATTTATTGATGTCCAGTGCTAGCATCCCATGTCAGTTATAATTAGATAAATTCTGGCATTGAGACATTCATTCTGCATGTTAATTGGAATAGAATTCAGCAGAATATTGACCGATTGGTTTGAACTGGTCCCCGTTATAATTATACAAGTATAATTCTAATAATCTCGCGAAGCATGACTCATCAAATTCAATGGTGGCACTTGTCAGCGTTCAGGAATCGGCAACAGGAAAGATAACATTAACGTGTAGTTCCTTACATTAGCAGAACCTTGTGACATTTTGCGTCAAAATAATATGGCAACTGCACCTTTAATACATCAGGTGATATTAATATTGTAACATAATAATATGTGAAGCAATCTTACGTTAAATATACATTTATTAAATAAGTTGTAAAAGAAAATTAAAATGATGACATAATATTATATAGAATTGCAGAAATCAGAATTCAAATTGCAGAATTCAGATTTGAATATTAATAATATTTTTGAGAAACATATTATTGACATATACCCGGTAGTATACATTCTACATATTTGTTTAATTGTTTAATATCCATCTTGTTTTAAAGATTTCATTAGTTTTAAAGACATATTATTGTAAACCTTTCTGCTAGATTACTAGTAACCCTCTCCAGGCTGGATTAGGCACAGGCATGGCTCTTTGACTTTAGGACATCTCTGGTGAAATGGAAAGAGTTAACCAAAAGTACTTCTGTCTAGAGCAACTTTTGTTGCCTTCCAGTCGGAGAAGGTTTATCAAAAACTATTTTTAATGCCTTAGGCAGAGAGGTCTAGACTGGTTCTCCGTTCCAGAGGCAGTAAAGTGCAGCAGAAGTAGTTAACCAGAACCCAGTCTGAACAGGAAGTAGAACCCTGCCATTCTGGTGCTAAACGCTAGAAGTTAATCAGTTATTGGTTCTAAGATGTTAGTTTAGGCTACATCTGTTTACACAGTAAATGTCTGTTGTCAGAAATGGGGACGTAATTTGGATATAGATATCAGTCTACACAAGAGGACGATAAGTTCTTAAACTTATCTATAATTTAGCCAACGTAGGGAAATATACTGTCAGTACCACCCAGTGCTTGCAGGTTTACTGCAACATTCAGTGCCAGGGATGTTGTGGGTTTCCTCATGCCCTAAACTGACAAGCTATGATATAAATGAAATACTAGTAATCTTCCAACTATGAGAAAAGACTAATATATTTTTATATATTGCAATTGGCACAAATAAAGTTGAGTTTGATGAAAATCATGCAGGAATTACTTTAGAGGGAAATTACAAATAAAATATGTTCATGGAATTGTATTTTTAAATAATACTTTCAAGATATCAACTGCATAACTGTAATAAAATAAAAATGAATACTAAATTTAGCTTGGTTTATACAGCCATTGGTCATGTCTAAGCTCATACTATATCTGATGGTATAGTATTTGATGACAGATACTATATAGTTTCAGAAGATGCTGCTGTATATCATACAACATCAGTCCTAACTGATGCCTCAAGTCAAAAGTCATTAATACAAAATATCCCTGATAGCAAATCTTGGTAGCATTTAACCCTCTCTCTGCCGAATTAGGCACAGGTACTGCTCTTTAGGCCATCTCCTGCTCTTTAGGCCATCTCCGGTTTCCTCTAGACAAATTAGCTGAATGTATATAGTGCCACATGCTCTACCTACAGCATCTACGATCTTCAGTACCTTACGTTCTACTGAAGATCGTATAATGCTGTAGGAGAGCATGATAGTGCCATAGACGTATAGATTCTGGACTAGGTTTCATCCAGCATGGATAGGGTTAATATATCTCCACACCCATGGAACCCTTCTGCTCACAATCCTCATGACTATAATTCATATGCCATACTGATATCTCAGAGTGTCGGCCAGCTCACCTCCTGCCCACAGGAATCCACTGAGGTCTCGCATGTGAAGCAATTCTATCGGATGGAATCTGATTGTTGAATGACAACTCTTTGACTATTGGTCATGCAACGAACCTTGTGGCATCGAGGGCTGGGGGAGGAGGGGAGGTGGGGGGGGAAGAGACTGGGAGAGGGGGAGGTTATGGCCTTCAACAACCACACTATCTCCTTGACAAACACTGTGCGTATAGGATCCAGTAGATCGAGCAGATGCACCAGAGGACGAAATCAGAACATGCGATCAGAGTTAGTGAACTTCATGCTATAGCGCCAATCATAACTACCAGACTGGAGCTGTGTAAATACGTATTACACATTGGGTGTAACATGTTCAAGGATGTTTATATTCTAAGAACACTTTACAGTTAAATTGCAGTTGTACACAGAATTCACAATTTTCATTGATGGTTCTGGGTTTTTTAGTAGAAGTGTGCACTTTTTTTGGTTATCGTTTTATTTTATTGAGATCAATATTTTATGGAGGATTTAATATAGAATTTAAAAATGCTAAAATCTCAGTTTTGATGGCGTCTGTGATATATGCAGGGAATTACATTAGTTTTGATACAAATCCATTACACGTGTCTCAAGAGATGTACAAGCGTACAATGTTCAGCAGGTTGTGTAGAATGTTCAAGAGTTTGACAGAAATCAAAACCAATTTTCTTCCAATTGAACGGAATCTATTTTTCGTATGATGTGTGATTTTGAACAGATGGACGACAATCATATTTTGTGGAAATTAATGGGTTTAATCTGAACTGATATAATTTGTAATTGAATGATGAGTGACATCTATATGTAGTGAATTTTGTTATAATTATTTGGCGAATGACAGCAATATTTGACAATAATGACAGCAACATTTGATGAATGACTTATATTTGGTAGATAACAGCCATATTTGCTGGAAATGGATCCAGGCATTTCTGTAATTCTTGGAGTTGTAACTGATATGAATGCTATGTACACTGTACAGCTCTAATAATAATAATAATAACAATCATATACAGTTTTATATAGCGCCAAATCCACGTTCGGAAGCATGCTCAAAGCAATGTACATTATTACCCTGGTCAGATAATGGCTTGGCAATAATAGCTTATATTATTTTTTGTAAAGAGTAACATCCACCAATATATTGGAAAATATCATTCTTAAATTTAAATTTGAATTGGTAATTGTTAAATGTGTGCAGTTGAAATAGTTGTCAACCAAGTAGGATTACATGAATCAAGTATCAAAATGGCAGAATTTCTGCAATGGATAAATTATCTACAACAAAATTAATTAATGTGTGTAAAAAAACGAACAAGAAAATTGTTTTACTTTTATGCCTTTACTTTCATTGGCAACTTAAACCTATCTTACCCTAATTTCAAATATTTTATTTGCAAAATCATTTGTTGAAGATTATAATATTATCTTCTAATACAAAGATTATCCTTAAATGCAGGATATATTATACGATATCTAAAGACACTTGGTTAATAATCTCTATATAACTGATACATAACCGCATTTATTTGAACTGTGAGAGATGACATATCATAGGAAGGTTTAAATAATGGTTTAAGCCAAGGTAAAAAAGAAAAATCGAACAGACCCCCCTTTTAAAATCTTGCTGACCAAAATGCCTCAAATGTGCTCTGTTCAACTTCACAAACCACATGACGTAACTCAGACTCATTCGGAGCACAATGAATAGACCTTGATTACCTCAACTGACAATCAGGATAATCATACCAGGTTTGTATTGATCCGAATGCATCTAACAGGAGTACAACATTTCTGAAGCATCTTTCGTCCGGGATGAATCTGCAATCAGCAAAAAACATGAATGAAATTTGTCACTTTTGAAAATTTCAAGCTTTACAGGTTATTCTTTTTTAATTTGGCATTTACCGTATATATTTAAAAAAATAATTATTTTTTAAGTTTTACATAATTTACATAGAGAGCAGTTGCTCTTTTGTAAATTGGCCAACCTTGAAAACTGGTGAGAGTGCCATACAATGCTGGAATAATGAGACACACTGAGGAAATGTAGGCCTTTTACGCTTACGACCTCCTGATTGCCTTGGCTAATGGGTCCATTAAAAAGCAACATTTTCTTTAGGTGGGTCCAATACCGCTGTGTTGCCATTGTTAAAACAGCCTGGGAGAACACGGCCTCTCTGATTGCAACAGTGGCTACAAGAGTCAATTAAACAAATACTGGGGCTTGGTATCTTATTACCATTGATCAAGTCTGGTGTATTACTACGGTACTGTCCATGAATTGCTTGTGTAGTACCAGTGCATACCAGAAGTTTTACACAAAAAGTAATTTCTGCTACTTTTGTAGTTGTTGTTTATACGTATATGTATTTTTATATATCCATGTTTTTATGTGTACACATATGCAATTATTGTATAAATGCATCTGTACGAATATATGTATATACAATGATTTTATGTCTATTATAATTTGCAAAACTAATTTCACTAGACAAATAAATTTCTTCTTCTTCTACCATGTATATTAATACTGTATTACCAATGTATTGTTTGCATAGTACCAGTGCATTATATGTATAGATGAGATAAGATAAATACTTTATTGCCCATATAAGAGAATTATTTAAACGAACCAAAATGTGAGAGCTCGCTCCAATGTATGTCACATACTACTGTATTACCACTACTACTGTATTACCAATGTCATTACTTGTTTATTACCTGTAAATTACATGTATATTACCATTTTACCAGTGTAATTTGTATATCACCTGTATTTTAATTAACAACATACTACCAGTGTACATTACCAACACATTATCAGTGCACTATCAGTAGATTACATTACACTATCAGTGCATTATCAGTGCACTACCAGTGCATTATCAGTGCACTAGTAAGGCATAGTGTTAACATCAATAGTGACATAGAGAAGGGCCATAATCTAGTAATATTGACACATTCTTGATTACTATGCATTATCAAAGTGGTGCATGGTCAGTTCAGAATGGCCATTCTAGTTACCATGGAAACACATAATTCAAATTAGTCATTCATTGTAGGGTATCACTAGCCACACCATAGTAATGCTAGGGTCGAGCTCATCTAGTTTTTGATTACATTCAGGAAAAAAATATTTATTAGCTTTGTTGCATCTGGGCACTGAACAGAAGGGTGACTATGTTGATAAATGTCTTTAATAAATGGAGGAAAATAACATAAAATTGCTTTAATAGAGATATCAGTACATGCATGTACATGCATGTTTGAATGATTGAGACAGACCTAAACGTCATGGCAATATGGCAATTCTATGACAAGATACGGTAGTTGCATTGTGAAACAACTTGCAGCTGTACTTGCCATGTGGAATCGACTTTCTTTCAACAAAAAATAGCATTCAACATTTTCTTTATACTGGATTACAGCTATGCTTGTTTTAAAAGCACATGTCTTTTCATGAATACTGTATACAAAAACATAATGCTAAATATTTCATTGCTTCTGAAATACAATATTTGATTAAATTGTGATGCAATTTCCAAATAATATGATGACATTTATATTCTCCATATGAAATACATGTAGCTGCTATACTCCCCAGGGAGTTGAGAAGGAAGACATTCAAACACACTGTTGTGATCCATTTAACGGGGTAATAATGTAGCGCTTTTAGCATGCTTTAGAATATGGATTTGATACAATATAATTAGTAGTAGTACTGTACTTTATTATTGTTATTATCATTATTATTATATTTGGTGAATTTATCAATACATAAAGAAATAAAACTGGGATAAAGATGCCACCTTGTCTTAGTCTAACAGTAGGATAACAAAACTTTCAGTTTTAGCTTATTACTTGAAAACACGATTCTCTTTACATAACATTCTGTAACAATATCGTGTCAGCTACACATTCTACAGCAAATTGCCACAGATTGTATAGACAATAATATTCATAAGTACCAGTAATCCCAGGATAAGTAAATAGATGTACCGGTATTTAGTGAAATCCAGCCCAGATATTGATCCATCAAAGACTATCCAGATCTAAGAACCATCCTGGTTTCACTAATACATTCGTCGCAAATGGGTGAAAGATTCCCGCAGCGATTTTAAACTCCATATTCACACACTCACTAATACATATCTTTACTTATCCTATTAATGTGATTAGCATACTTTAACCAAAAAAAACCAAACATCTACCAATATTCCATTACACAAATAAGATCATACGGCTTCATAAAATCTGCAATAGTATTATCATCCTTCATCCATGAAGCTAATGTTTAGATTCAGATCCTTTTCCTTAATCACATTTATCAGATCGACAAAACTTGCTGAAACCCCAGTAATAGATATCTACTAAATCGGATTGTATGACTGTCTATACAAACACAAAGTACGTATATTAGTTTGCTAGACTTATAACCTTATTACTTAGGAGAGTGGTCTCTCGGTGCATCGCATACCGGTAGATCGATTCAGCACGAGTTTTGAATTTTCTTCCGAAATTGTAAATATATATATATATATATATATATATATAAATCTATGGAAATCTATGTATTTGTTTATGTAATACATATTTAGATGATGGTTCATTTTCACAATTTGCATAATTAATCCTCTCTCTCTGTTTATTAAACAAACCAAGTACTTTCTTCTGCTTTTGCCAGTATACCGTCTTCATTCAACAGTGAGTAGGAGTGAATAGTGTGTGGATGAGTGAGTGAGTGAGTGAGTGAGTGAGTTGGTGTATGGGTGAATGAGTAGTGAGGAAGTGAATGAGTGTGGAAATTTCCCCATATGTAAAACCAATGCTTATGATACAATTGTATCATTTGAGTCCTGCATGATTTTCAATTAACTCTACATAATAATTGATAATAATATTAATAATAATAATAATAATATCTACATATATATAAATATGCAATATACTGTACATGCTTGAAAGCATGCTCACAGTGCTATATTAATGTTAATGGTAATTAGTATAGTCCATTCAGTGTTTCTCACTTGTTCTCATCTCTCGGACTTGTACTGCTAAAATTAGAGTTATTTGAGGTTGCGCTGGATCACATAAACTATGGCTATAATATATCATCTCTGTTATAATCTACATGACATTACAAACGTTATCAGTTATTAGCTCTTACCCCATTTCAGTGAGAAAACCTTTAATGGCAAGATAGTAAGTAATATTATATAGGTTTCTAAAATCCATTCCTATTTCAAGCCATACAAATAAGACTAGAGTCAAATGAGTTTCTCCTAAAGATAGGGAAAAGAACTAAACTTATGTATATATATAGTACAGTTGTACTATAAATTAATGATATCATAGTAATTCAAATTGCCCATATTATTTTCAACCACCTAAGATTAGCACATAAGATTAACCCTTTCCCTGCTGGTTATGTCACAGACACTGATCTTTATGGCATTTAATAGTAATTTACTGTGAACATTTATATTATATACCAAATCAATGCTTCAAAAGCATGCTCATAGCGCTACATTATTACCCTGGCAACGGATCTGTGTGCATTCAATTTCCTTCTCGACTCCCTGTGGAGTTTACAGTTGCCTCCAGCATGGAGAGAGTTAACATTATTTTGGATGCTAAAAGTACATCTGCACTGAAGACTACATACAATTTTGGCCCGATTAGATTTGTAATTAGTCTTTTTCTTTTTACCTTATTTATTCTATTTATATTATTCTGTACTGTGATATGTTGCATTGCCAATTAAATCTGTCTATCTATAACGTTTAATCTGTCAACCTTAGTACAATCCAATTATTTTATCTGCAATCAAAAACAATAGCTTTCATAAATATATATATTTCAATTAAAATACTTTATTTAAAAAATTAATTATTGGGTGATAAAGTTATATTAAAAATATAATACTGTGAAAAGAAACTCTATAATAGTGATATATACACCATAGTGTTTTATATTCAATTAAAAAATGCTTTAAATGGTATAATAATGTTTGACCAAAAGTTCTCAAAAATTAAATAGAGATGTTCACGTACATGCTTTCTGTGCTATGATTACCGGTAGCAATATAATGGTGGGCCTGACAATTTTTTAACCATGGTGTTACTCACAATATATACACCGTAGATTGGCAATTCCTGAACACCGTCCCTAGCAATACCCTGAACTCCACAGTGTGACTGACAACACCCAAACCTACGCTTTCAATGTTCGTATTTTGACTAATAACTCGGACTGTTGAAAAAATAATGTCTTTTTCCCCCTTCTTCTCCGCCTTCTAAATTAATTGAAAAACTATCGTACCTTTCAGTATTGAATTATCTGGGTTCGGTTAAGAACTCAATTACAGTCTCTTACTCTCCAGCAATTAGCCGGCGCATATCTTCAACTCTGACGCCACTACCACGCTCGGTGATCTTGCCAGAAACTTGTCGGTATTCACAGGGCTGATGCGATTACCGTGTACCTCAGTTTCGCGGTGCCGCAGAGCCTCAATGCCTCTAAGCCATGTACACGGGATGCGAACTCGGTATGTTTGGCTACAAGTTATATGGGCTAAAAATATACGCTGATCAATATGGTTTCCAATATGCTGGTAAAAGACAAGCCCAAGCAAGGAGTAATTACATGGTAAGTATTAGTGACACTTGAAGACATGAAATATTGATGAAAAGTCTCCGAGACGCTCTGACAAATGTGTTCTACAACGGACGTGATAATTGGTAAGTTTACGTGAACTTTCAGTCATTTTCAGACAAGGAAGGAAGACAATGGATGGGACAAGTTATGACATGTATAAAGTCAGGACAAGTAAGGACATGTATAAGGACAAATCATGACA
>JAUTBX010124183.1:0-10626 GCA_032361465.1 Lepetodrilus tevnianus | reverse complement strand
CAACGCTTTCTATTGTGGCGGGAGCCCAGTTACAACTATTCTAGCGCTACAAGAGCGTCGTGCAACGGGCGCCAGGACCGCAGAAATACACTCACCTGATACCACCTGGTCAGAAGTTCGGAATCAGGATTACGGAAGAAACCGCCAACATCCGCCCCAGAAAATGTAATGCCAGCAATATTGAGACTCATGATCATTGGATTGGCCGCCTTCAGGTGAGACCACTCGCCCACGTTGTCACCGGTCCACACAGCACCTATACCCAGGGAACAGCATACATGTAGTGTATATGTTATAGGCCGTGGGCCAGATATGTCCATTGTGCACCCCCACTCACCCCCCATTTAATACGACCAACGTGGATGGTAGCGCATAATAGTCGAGTAAATACGGTAAAAGCAGCACAAACACATACCAAAGGAACGCAATGAATACTACCTACTAGCCAAGTAAGCAACATTTACTAGCATGTCTGTCACGCATGTGCTCTTCATGTGGATTTAATTGTTGCTATATTTAGTTGAAATTTATTCAAATAATCGCGCTCGGTAATATAAATGTTAAAATATTGATAACTAGTATTAAAGGCATGTATAAATTACTTGTGTAGTCAAAACAAATGCATATATTTTCAGATAAAAAATAATGTAGTTTTATATTTTTACTTTTCATAATTGTATACAGTGGACTCTTGTCCTAGGTTAGTGTAAATAAATACATATACATTGTTCTTACCATATCTTTGAGATCCTGCAAAGAAAGCTCTGGTCAGCAGGAATGGACGCAGTTGACCACCATCCCTCCTAAGCATACCGTCCCATGTTGCCTTGTGCTGGAAGGTTTCAAAATGTAAATACATAATGCTCACCACACATGACTAAATTAGTGACATTAAAAGAGACAAGTACTACAATCAAATCTGTCCCATCGTTACAATGTAAAATGTATACAGGTTGGGGGCCTATTATCGCCTCCCCCCCCCCCCCCGCTGTAGTGTTTCCACGTTCGTGAATGATTTGGATTATGGCATATTTTAAATAAAGAACACCTACAAATTACCAATAGATGATATTTAGAGCAATAATTGTATTTTATATAAAATTCACACCAATTAGCTTCAAAACTTAATACAATTTGGTTTATCAGGTCAAGAACGACCGTCTTTTTAGGGACATACTTCGATTTAAGGACGTACTACGATCTAGGGACGTACTACGATCTAGGGACGGGCATACCTATTTTCACGTCCCTAAATCTAAGTATGTCCCTAAAATGACGGTCGTCTTTGACCTGTTTATGTGCATGCACACTTAATTGGAAACTTACGACAAGGAAGCCATAGAGATTGTGGACATCTCGATTCTCAAAGTCTCCAAAATGTTTTACATCCTTGTGAAATGTGATCTCTGGCCCATTGAAGACCGACGGTTCATTCATGTCGTTCCAGACATAGACATCTTTGGACGTGCCCTCATAACTAGAGTACTCAAACTTACTAGCCCACCATTCCTGCACCTGTGGATTGAGGAAGTCGGGCCATGCAGAAGATCCTGTGAACAAGAAAGTATTATATTCAATACAACAGCAAGTACACATCGATACATTTTGCATGAATGAATTAATGTTTCACACATACAAGTTATTAGTAATTAGACCTGCAAGAAACTAAAACAAGCATGAAAAACCATGCCAAAACATTAAGCACAGATATTAGACAAAAATTACAAGACAAGATTAATTTTCTATTTCTATGGGATACTTATGATAAAACACACTTGAATAGTCCCGCAATTAGCCATGTATTCAACTTGCGTTTTTTGTGTTTAGCTCAGAAAACTTTTAAAGGTGCAATCGCCGAAATGCAACCTGTACTATTTTATTATATTATATATATTTTTTAATTGGGGTTTATAGTCATTTCTAGAATATTTCTAGAGCACCACCCACTGTCCTTGGTCTTCAATGTACCCCCCTGGCCAGCACCACCCCTCGTACTCCCCACTGTCCTTGGTCTTCAATGTACCCACCTGGCCAGCACCACCCCTCGTACTCCCCACTGTCCTTGCTCTTCAATGTACCCACCTGGCCAGCACCACCCCTCGTACTCCCCGCTGTCCTTGGTCTTCAATGTACCCACCTGGCCAGCACCACCCCTCATACTCCCCACTGTCTTCAATGTACCCACCTGGCCAGCACCACCCCTCGTACCCCCCACTGTCCTTGCTCTTCAATGTACCCACCTGGCCAGCACCACCCCTCGTACTCCCCACTGTCCTTGCTCTTCACCAGCATGTCCTTGTCCCGGCTCTCCTGGTAGATCGGGTAGCTGTCGTCCTTCTTCAGGTGGGGATCCACAATAGTGACTAGCTTGCGGCCGCGGGACACCAGGTGTGACACCATGTCCAGCGGGCGAGGAAACTTGTCCTTGGCCCATGTGAAGTATCTACACACAACAGTACACTTGTTAGAGTATTGTTGTTACCCCAATTTGCATTTCTTCCAGACTCTAATATATGCTGCACAATGCTGCAAGCTTCAATATCCAGACTTTTTTTTATGGATTTGGGGGCATATGAAGTCCAGCTGGCAAATAGTGAGCCATGATTTAATATTGTAATAATTTCTCACCTTTTCCCATCTGTATGTTCAATATCCAACCAGATTACGTCAAAAGGAATGTCATATTTATCAAAGTTATCTGCAACGCTGAAAACAAAAATTGTGTACACACGAGTGAGTGAAATATGTTGTTTTATCATCAAATGGAAAGTTGAAAATGGACATTATTTAGTTTTTATGCCGTTTTTTCCTAAAGATATTCCTAATTATTTATTAACATTTTACCAAATTACCCTGAAATAACCAGTAATAAGACTGCAGTTCAAGTAAGTTTATGATAACAAGCAAGTATCAGGATATTTTCGTGTATGAAAACTAATAAGTAATACAAAATATTATAACAACACCTACACTATCAGATGATTTAATTAGGCCAAAACAATTACATGCCAAGATAATAAATTACAGTTGAATGGCTTGGTTTTTATATTAAGATGAATGTTTTGCATGTTCATTCAAACCACTTACGATTTTACGTCATCTTCATCGTTGTAGTTCCATCTGCATTGATGATACGAAATAGCAAAGAGCTGAAAATGAACATTTTAAAGGGCAAGTTCATAATTATTTAGGCTTATTCGTTCAAACTGGAAATAAATGAGTGTTTTGTGTCAAGTTGAACATATACAAAGCATGTGTGTTGGTAAATTGATCTGGGTTTGTTTTTTCCGGATAAAAACGACAAATTAGCAAGGTAAATTTGATATGTGCAAAATATCAACTTTGGGCACCGTTGAGTTATCGATCTTGACAAGTGGGAACCGTGGACTACTGTTCGATTATCGTCCTAACAACAACAAATGGAGTCAGATTCTAGCGACAAATTTCCAGCCATAGCGAGTGTATTTGATCCCATATCGGTACATATAGCTGTTTTGGAGAGAATGTATGTGCAGTTGCAGCTTTTTATTAGCCAAAGTTGAGCGCCAAATGTCACACGGTTCCCAATATTAAGGGAAGATAAGCAGTGTACGCTTCATGGAACAGTTCTAATTTATGAATTTCAATTAAACACTAAAAATACAAAGAACTGAACAATTATGAAAAAGTGTATACTGTTGAGAAGATAATAAGCATATCTATTTTTTTAAAGCAAAATATGTTGAGAAAAAAAGAAGCCTATATAGAGTCAGTGTTCCTAATACTGTACACACTTCTAATACTGTACACTTCCCTAAAATGTTAATGTTCTCAGTTCTTTGTTATCGACAATTCTATCAGGATACATCAAGTCATATAACACATGACCAGTCGACAAGTAACTAACCGGCGGCAGTTCTGTAGTCCCGGTGAGAGCTGCATACTGTCTGAAGACATCTTTGGGCTGAGGCCCCAGCACTATGAATAGATCGATGATGCCCGATTCAGAGAACCAGTGTGTGTCCGTGCGTGGCAGCTCAGTGCTCCCTTGAACTAGGTCGGCCATCTTGGAAAAGAAGGTCTGAAATAGTTAACAGCTCATATTTTGGCTACAGTGAGTGAGTGAATATGGAGTTTAACGTCGCTGCGGGAATCTTTCACCCATTTGCGACGATTGTGGCTACAGGAAAATACACATGCACCTCAAATTATTGTAATATAACATGTGGTGATGGGGGATTTGTGATGCTGCTAGCGGTAGTGGTGATCAGGTGATGGACTGTGGGCTTCCTCCTGCCATAAACTGACAAGCTACGATTTAAATGAAAGAATCTTGAAAGTGGTTCTAAAACCCAATTTAAAACAGAAAACAAAACAAAAAGCAACCTTCATTGAGTGATGACTGAAAACTGTGCCCAGTACGACTGAAAAAGAAGATTAAGCAAACACACATACACACACTTTCTGATTTACCTTGTCTGCTATTGTAGAGCTGATGTCGATCCAGGTTTCAGCAGCATTGTTCCAGTATACTCCAACAGTCTTTCTTTTACTGAAATATCATAAGTTCCTAAGCATGTGAACACAGTTCTAGTGTCTCCATCATTTGAACTGCTAAGAAATACATAATTAATGTTTTAATTAGTTTGGAAGATTAATGGGTGTAACGATAGACAGCGATAGAAACTAACTTTAAAACTTAAGAGCTCAAATAGTGATACAAATAACAAATGTTATGAATTTTGACTAGTTCCTAGAATACCTAAAGTTAGCATTGGGAGAAATAGCCCGGGTTAGAGTAGAATAGTGTTAATTTCAGAGCTGCCAACCCCAAATCGAAGGTGAAAGTAGCATTCTGGACCAATTGAGAATGTATTCGACTCCCTGTCCTCGAACAGAGAACGGTGTTCTAGAACGAGTCGAACACACGCAAACTGATCCTGCGGACCTTCACCCAAATAACTTCATACTCCAGAGAGTAGCGTTATATCGTGGGTGGGTTTTTTAGTTTTAGCATTGATGCAAGTGACTGCACATGTGGTTTCCAGTTGTATAGACAGATGTGTCCAGTTATATAGACAGATGTGTCCAGTTGTATAGACAGATGTGTCCAGTTGTATAGATAGAGATGTGTCCAGTTATATAGACAGATGTGTCCAGTTGTATAGACAGATGTGTCCAGTTGTATAGACAGATGTGTCCAGTTGTATAGACAGATGTGTCCAGTTGTGCACACAGCTTGTTATATTACTTGAACTACATCAGCCTTGTTCAGCCACATGTGATAACTTCCAGCTTTTCCATTATTTATTTTTAAATAATCGACTTATTTTTACTCGGCGTAACATTTTTTACATCAGTGTAAAATAGCGTAGCAAAATTAAACCCAGCATGGCAAATTACGCTCAAAACATAGAAGTTGGCAGCTCTGCAATAGTGTTTCAACTATCGCAATAGTATTACAAAATGTAGAATTGGTCTGGAAAGTGGCCCCTAGAAGACAGCATTATCATATAGGTAAGGAAGCCACTCACTTGTGGGCAATCATGAAAGGAACGGATCCATATAGTGCCATGGGATTGTACAGGTCATATTCAAACACATCCAAGTTGAATAGGCGGTAAGGCTCTGTGTTCCTGGAATATAAAGCAGTAAGCATCTTGAATTCTAGACAGTCGCCCGTCATTAGTAATACTACACACAAGTGAGTGAGTCAACATGGGGTTTTACATTGCTGCGGGAATCTTTCACCCATTTGCGTTGATTACTACACATGGTACACATTACCACTAAAGTAATGTTAGAAATAGAAAAGAAATTAATGTTGCCACTCACATTTTTAATTTCACATATAGCATTGTGAATTCTTCAATTATCAATTTAAAATAAGACCAGGCCCCGAGATTACGAAACTTTTCTGAGTACGATTTCATACTCAACTCAGAATTGTGTTCATAAAACATCATGTGACGTCATAGCCTACTCAACCAAACGTACTCAGGCTATGACTTCACATGACGTTTTATGAACACAATCCTGAGTTGAGTATGACATAATTCTCAGAAAGTTTCGTAATCTCTGGGCCAGCTATTTTGTTTACTATGGAGAATATTATCGACCACCTCTCAACACTGGACTACCTGTGCATACCAATCTGTGAAATGTTGTTTCAAGTAAGCATTCAACTCGCCGTTCCCTGACAAGTTAGTGATCTTAGAACTTCCTGTTTTTCGTCTCGAAAAGATTTACGCTTTGTGAGTATTACCTACTACTAGTATTCGTTATCAACAGTGTTACACATTGGCAGATAAACTTATATGGTAAAAAAATATATTGTTGAAATATTGACGAGCTCGTTGAAATTTTATGTCGTTAATACGTCAATAATCCTCCGGTGATTAAAGTTTAATGATGCTAACGTTTTATGATTTACAGTAGTCTGCTTAAATGTGTTTGGACTTAGTTAACTGAAATATAACAAATTTTCTTCAATTTTCCTTCAGTAAAGTACTTGATAAAATTAATAGTGGCTTGAATTTTATGAAATCCTAGGTAGGTAGTACTTCATTAACACTATATATTTGGTTACTTGACATCAAGATGCCATACTTTGGAAATGCATTAACAAAATCATTTCTATTCTAATTCTGTCATTACTTTTGTAATACTATTTATCTAAAATATGCGATGATTATAGCAATTTGATTGGTAAAAGTTAAACGGTACATCCCACAATAACTTACTTTGTTGATTTAAGAGCCAGTGATTCAGCATGTTCAGGGATACCATATACAAAGTCTGTCCCAGGGAATGAAATATCCACACCCACAGAAGAAGGCCCTGAAAGACGGAAGTTATAACAGTGTATAGTCTGGCAGGTAAACTTACAGGTAAAGTTACAAAACCTTGTTTGGTACTGTTTCTCAAAATAAAATGTAATAACAAAAAAAAATTGTGACAGGATTAGGAAATATTTGTACCCAACAAGATCCAAAATTACAGCGTCGTAGATTACCGAATATTTTTTTTGTATATTTAATTAACCTATTACTATTTCGCTTCGCACTTTCGCTAAATATGTCGAAGGGTGCAGTTCTGTCATATAACAGCGATTTATACACAGTTACACCTCGCATAAACTGGACACTTGCCTATAACGTAGTGAATCTCACAGGGGAGAACGCATGAGGGTAACTGTAGTTACCCTCATCCAATATGGCGGAGGGCTCAAATTGAGAGATTTTGTTGATGTTAGTTTTCTTGTTTAACAAGTATTTTTTATATGTCCATTTACGGAACCTGCATGATATATATGCATGTCAACTATACACACGCAAATGTTTCTCACTCATGCTCAGTATACGGTTACAATTTCTATTGTTGATCTTTGAGTCTATTGAGGAACGTCACAGTTAGGCTACAGCAATACTACATTCAGGGATGGAAATTAACACTAGCCCGCTAGCCGAAGCATTTCTCCTAATGCTAAAGGTATGGTAGAAATTCAAGTTTTTTGTGAACATTTGTTATTTGTATCACTATTCGGGCTAGTAAGTTTTGAAGTTAAGTTTCAATCCCTGTTACATTGCTAAATTTTACTTTAAATGTAGACATATTGGTATGTTTAATGCCATTTTGAATCTACCAGTTACCATCACCATTACCATAACAGATACCCACATCCTCATGATATCGACACTTTCAGTTACCCGTATCACACACGATTTTTAATGCTCGGTATCCCATTACAAAAATTATTATTTTCAAAAACGCATAGTTTATAAATATCTAGCAGGTTTCGTAAATGGACATATAAAAAAAAACTCACATCGACAAAAAATCGGAACAAGAATAATATGGTGTTTACATTTAACTTGTACAGTAACAAAAATATTGGTGGCGCGTAATTAATTTCCAAGTGTATAGGATAAAGCCAAGTAATTAGCGACGACTAGAATAACATATTTTGGAGATTTCAATGACAAAGAGAGTGCTATTTTTTGTATATCGCATAGAACACATAACATTATGTAAATATTGAGGGAAATTGTGTTGCACCCTAACTACATGAAATTATCTTAGCCATAGTCACGAGTTGCAGTAAAATTAATAGTATTGACTGGAACTGAGAATATGTTTAATAATACACTAACCATGAGGTTTAGAATCTGTAAATGACTTGAATGTTTCTTCCCACATGTCCGTTTCATCCTCTTTATTCTGCTCTTCCTCCTTGTCATCTTCTTCCTATTGTACATGACATATAAATCCACATACATTAACTACTTCAGTCTACCGTATTTACTCGTGTATTATGTGCTACCACGTATAATGCACACCCCTTTCTCAGGGGAAAAAAAAAATATCTGGAAAATACGTAGTGATTATGTACAAATTAGTTTAGTTCTAAGAACTTCTTTGACATTTTACTAAAATAATTATTGACTTTTGTTTATCTGACGCCATCTTGACTGTAAAAAAAACCATCTCCGTAAATGACCATCTTCCAAGGGAGAAAACCCTACTAATAGATATATATACGATGGATCAAGGTAAATATGCTGCATGCATTGATTTGAAAAGCTGATTGATACACTATATCGGTAATGAACTGTTGCTGAAAAGTCACTGCATGAATAATTCACCCATATGCGAGTACAGTCAGACCCCGGTATACCGACCACTTCCGTTTTTGTTAAAATCTGACCGGTAAGCGAAACAACCGGATCAACCATTCATAGATTTAAAGTATATAGCAGGAAATCCGTATTGGTTAAAAGTTGACCGGTAAGCGGAGAAACCGTGTTAACGGGGTCTGACTGTATTTGAAAAGCAGACCTCCCCTCCCCACAAACATTTATTGCATATTCGTTCACAGAAATGATCCAAATGAAAATAAATTCCCAGAAATCTGTGGATCCCTGGAAAGATTCTCATATCTGTTGTAACTCTAAATCTTAGGAAAATTCACCTTTTTATCTTCTTCACCGGTTTCTTCAGCAGGGGGTTCTTGTGGAGCCTCCCTGAAACGTGCGGAAAACCAAGACCAAAACTTAAACGAGTTCCAAGATGACCTTTTGGGGTAAAGGGGAAACAATTTGCCTTACAGTGTTGTTGTAATGTTGCTAGTTTTAGTGGTATTCTGGAGTTAGGAGTAAGAGTTATCTCCCTTAGTTGAGCCATGTTGCGATGTGTTTGCGATGTAATACTTTGCGGTGAAACTCGGACATACAACAATGTTTTACGTACAAGTACCAACGTACAAACGTACAAATGAAGACATATAAGAACAAATACACATAAATGATGCATAAGCATGTATTGCGTTGACATGTCACCTGTATTCAGTGTATTTATTGCGTACAAACTTTGCGTTGAGATGCGAATAAACAGTGTGAATTCTCGGGACTCGTCTCTAGTTTTCGTGTTACAGTTGTGCTATTCTGCTATAGACATACTGCATCAATTAATTTGAAACTTGTTTATTTTTTAACATTATAGCTATTGGAAAACACGGAAACTAATGGCCATCCTAGCTGAATCATGGTCATGGTCCCTGCTAGTTACTACTTTCTGAAAGTGCACCAACACTTTCAGTTTTCCTAATTTTCTCCTATGCTTATTAAGCCTGCTCTTCATTACACGACACAACCAAACTGGACAGTCCAGTCGGCACTCCTGCATCTGACCAAATGGTCATCCCTTGACATTACACTACACTACACGACTGAATGGGACACAAAATGCATATATGTCATTGTGGTAATCCAACTAATCGGAATTGAATTACCCGCCTTTGGCTTCCGCGATTTTCACTTATGTATCACGTGAAATAACGTAGCAATATCTTTGGTATATGTCTGTTGCGTCGTATCAAACCGTTCCCACTATACGACTGGATGGTCGTAGCTACAACACACTATATAACGTTCGTCTCAACCAGCATCGGGACGATGGAAAATCAGTCGCTGACAACCCATATTTCATAGCACATTACACGATGTGACTGGACGGTCCAATCTAGTTGGGTCGAGTTGTGTAACGTAGAACAGGCTTTAGCATCAGCGATAGTTGCATGTAATTTTATTAGTATTATGTACAATACGTTGAGTTATTTTTTTGCTAAATGTTGCAGTTTCATCTATATCATACAAATGTATAATAGGACAAAATGTTATTAAATTTCTGAAAAATCAAGCCTACTTCTTTTTCCTGTAGTGTTCAAAGTTGAGAAGTCCCTGTGAGTTAATGCTGACAACTGGCTCGCCTTCAGAAAAGATGTCCATGCGGAAGGGATCCATCAAGATGATGATCTTATTCTTATTTAACGTGAAGGTAACTCTCCCTTTTGAAGTTTCTTCAACTGTGATTCTGGAAAGTAAAAACACTCACAGTTGACAGCATTCATCCAGTTATTTAGCATTTCCAATCCATAATTCAAAATCAGGCTGACAAGTGAGTGAGTGAATATGGATTTAAACATCACTGTGGGAATTTTTCACCCATTTGTGAAGAGGTACTGACAACTGCACTGCCACTCTACAGACAGTGCATCCTACCCTGGAACCACATATATATACAGTCAGACCCCGTTATAACGGTCTCCGTTAACACGGTTTCTCCGCTTACCGGTCAACTTTTAACCAA
>JAUTBX010124139.1:0-10632 GCA_032361465.1 Lepetodrilus tevnianus | reverse complement strand
TAAAAAATTAAAAATATTGCACCAGTAATAAAAAATCTGTTTATATAACGATTACCAAATATTTTGACTAAGTATTACTTTATGCACAGGGACGACGTTCGAAAGAAGGCACAGGCAAATAGGCTGCAAATCGAGCCTTTTTACTCGTTCCTTCTTTCGAACGTCATCCCTGTGCATAAAGTAATACTTAGTCAAATATGTTTCGTGATCGTTATATAAACAGATTTTTTTATTACTGGTGCAATACTTAAAAAAAAAAATTTTTGGTTAGGGCATACATGAAATTAGAAAATGGAGTTTTTTTGTTTTCATTCCATGAAGTGTTTACGGAGATAATCTACGAAATAGGGGGGTCAATGCATTTCAGGCCAAACTATAGCAACATGCAATGTGTGGACGATAACTACAATCATGTAGCTATCTTCCATAGCATTGCCATTAGTTGACACAATCTATCAGAGCTTTTCTTACAGTTTGCTTGCTGGATTATGCCCAGGCACTTTTATTTACATCTCCAGTTATCGCTAGCATGTAGAGGGTTACCGTATTCGACGTATTAAACGCCCTGCTGCAATAAACACCCCCTTAAACTATTTTATAAATTTTATACATCGATCCGCCATCTTTGTTATTATCTCCCGCAAAATTACCTCCCTTTTACGTTGCTTCAACCAAATTTGAAGGAAGCCAACGTAAAATATCGCATTTTTCACAAGCAAATTTGTGTTCCTTTCAGACTTTAATAAATGCCCCCCAGTATAATTTTTGTTAATGCCATGGGCATATAATACGTTGATACGGTAGTTGACATTTATATATTTAACAAATAATATTTCTATGATTTTTACATTCAGGTCTTGTATTGCATGATCTTGTTCAATATTAAGTATACAATAAATATATGATTCATTACAATCAAAATCAAATTATCTGGACAAGAATTATTTTCTGATAAAGATATTTAACGTCATGGATGATTAATATTAATGTTTCAATTATGAATTAGTGTTTTGCGTTGCAGTGTAATATTTCACCCATATGTGACAACTGTTTCAATGAACAAAGTATAACAAAATATAAGCTAAATAAACTGAGATGTTAATACCTATTAGTTCCAATATTACCAATACATAATGAAATGGACAAATCTTTAACTTGAACAAATCCCACTAGCACCTATGATAACTAGCATTATCTTTTAAAGTGTCAACAGACAAGCAACAGAAAAAGCAAATGTATTGCAATAGTAGCCAAACAAACATTGAGAATAGTTTAAGCCAGTGATTTGAGGGTCCAATGCCATTTTCCATTGCAAATAAGTATTCTGCACATGATTAGACACAAACCTGCAACGACTAATATTATGATGTACTGAGATTGCATGCTAATCATAACATGGACTGATGCCAGCAATTGAAACTAACTTTAAAACTTACTAGCCGAATAGTGATACAATAACAAATATTATGAATTTCTATTAGTACTACCGTAGTCCTTAGGATACCTTTAGCATTGGGAGAAATGGTCCGGGCTAGAGGACTAATGTTAATTTCTATCCCTACTGATGCTCCATCACAAATCATGACTCGATCTGTCACAGCTGTCTATTACATATATTAAAATTGTTTTCCTAAACGATAAATTTATAGAATTGGAAATCGAGTAATGTCCAATTTTTCTGGTCAATGGGTACAGTAACCAACAGGTTTTAATTGAATGAATGCGTTTTTTTGTTGTCAAAGCGTGAATATTTCACTCTTCAACTGGGTGACTGACAGCTGGACAAAGGTTATAATAAGACGACAGCTGGCATGATGTGACAACACTGACACATGAAGGCCCCGCCCCCTACCTTGGCCTCCTCCTCGCTAACTGTGCCGTCAGAATCTATGTCAAACTCAGCGTGCGACATCAGCTCCATAGGCACAATGCTGCAAGAAATAACCGGACACCTCACTACAAGGGAGCTAACTGCTGCAAGAAATAACCGGACCCCTCACTACAAGGGAGCTAACTGCTGCAAGAAACAACCGGACACCTCACTACAAGGGAGCTAACTGCTGCATGCATGTGTTGGCTGTGTCCATTCAAAGAAAAATTGTTCTCTGATAATGCAGACATTGTCGAAGCAGATGAAAAACCACAAACAAATTGAAAATTGTCCAAAATAATGCCATGGGGGTTTTGTAAGTTTAAATTAAACATTTGGGTCTCTTGCTTCAACTGAATAACAATGTAAGCATTCAGAAAACCAATCTTCAATGTTACACAGAACTGTGTTAGTTCACCAACATCTACCTTTACTTCTTCTACTGTGGCTGTTCCATCGGTGTCTTTGTCAAAGCATGAGTGAGACTGCATTTCCACAATACTTAGGCTGAAAGTTGGTACCAAATACATGCACAGACTTATCAATAACTCTAGAATTGATGAATATTTTCAACTGTATTTCTAGGAACACTTCCAATTTCAACCCAGTACCATTATCCCCCTACAACCAATTTAGCAATGTGAGGTCATCTTAGCGACCAGCTTCCATCAATAACTAATATAGGGGAAGTTCTGAATTTACAAACTAGTACTTTGGCTACGAAATCTAACGACATACCACTACCACTACATGCTCAAACCACCCCAACAATCGATAGCATTCAATAAACATAGAAATTAATATTTAACCCTCTCCATGCTGGGCAACCAGAGATGCCCTAAAGAGCTGAGTCTAATCCAGCAGGGAGAGGGTTAACATACATTATATTTCAGGAACGGTATTCAAATAAGCTGTATAGCTTGATTACCAATCCTCGTTCATTTGTGAATAAAAATATGTTTTAAAAAAAAACAAAAAAAACATTATATTTCAATACATGAAATTGAATTTAAGCAGAATACTACAAAAGGGTGGCAAAGTCTCAAAATAAGCATCATATTGTCATGAAGTCATGCTTGAGAGCATCTCATTATTCAATATTCTAGAAATGTCTACAATACATTTTTGAAACAACTATTTGAAGCTAGCAGAAATAAAGCACTTAGTGGTTTAATAGTAATACATGTACCATATTGTTGGCAAGTGAGTGAATAATACAGTCACTGCTGGAATCTTTCACCCATTTGCGACGATACCATATTGTTGGAAACCGGTGACAAGCAATAAAATATCTACTCACACTCCATCATTGTTCGCGTCCATCTGCATGAACGCCTCCCCGGCCTTGACCTTCTCCTTGGCGGTCTGCTTCTCTGCTTTAACATCTGAATAATACGACCTTGACCTCATGTAGCCGCAGAATATTTTCACAAATATATTATTGCAGTTATCTGATTAGTTTTAAATATCCAGCTATTTAATGAAAAATAATGCATTTCATAAAAATAATTAAACTTAAAGAATGATATCAGATTATGATATACAGATATGAGATGAACAAAGATTCGAACCTTCCCAAGCTTTCTCATGCTTCGACTTTGCATCCTTTTCTGGTTCTTCAGCTTCAGTCTTTTTGTCTGAAATACAAGATATCAACAACATCATACCTGCATGCATAATGATTTCTGATAATAACAATTATGACCAATAGATTTCATGTAAGAGTGAGTGAATTATTGTGTTTCATCACAGCAGGAATCTTTCACCCAGTTTTCATACTTTATCACTATATTTCATTAAAATTGATACGATATATGGGAGTGGATTACAAGACTTGCCTTGCTTATAGGATAAATAATAGAAAATGAAAATAAATATTTGTTGTTGATGTGATTCTTACCTTCAAGATCCTGCCTCGCACTTGACAGAGATTCCTTGGAAACTTCTAATTCTTCAATCAACAGCTGCAATGATGTAATTTTGATTAATTAAATGTTACTGGGTATTAACATTATAATAATAATAATAATAACAACAATAACAAACAAACAAAAGTATTAATTATAACAATAATAACAATAACAATAATAATAATTATATATACTGTACTTATATTGTGCCTAATAAGTTATCCATCTAAAGGTGACATACATTACAATTCTACAATGAAGAAAAAAGTCAGTTTCAGGGATTATTTTGGGGTCATTTTTCTCCCAAGAGGGTTCTCCTCCCATAATAAACAGACCATGAACACATCAGCGTACTCAGCAATGTACCTCGTTATCTTTCTTGGCCTGAACGCCTTGTTCCATGTACTGCTTCTTGATATTGTAGCCAGCTTCTCGTAAATGCTTTTCTTTTTCTAAATATTCTCTGCGTTTTACCCCTTGCTCACTGAAATCATTAACAATTTACTGCATGAATTTCAAGAAAAAGCTTGAAATGAATGCTGTTTTCATTTGAGATGTCTGTTCAAACCACTAACATTGAATCCTGGTGAAAAATCAAACTCAAACAAAGAGATTGTAATTCGACGCTCTTACAATATGCCACCACACTGTATGCAAATGGTGTTAAATAAAACTTACTCGCAAGTATTTGTACACTGGATCTTTTCTTGGGTATACTCATCAGAACCATCACAGCAATCTGAAAAATAAACAAATATAATAATAATCAACGCGATCTATGAATTGGATTTTGTGCTTTAGTGTCAAAACATCTTGAGAACTACAGCAGATTGATGCCGGTATGGGTCTATGACTTCAATGCAAATGCATCTAAACTGAAGTTACATTTATCTGTAGTTTACCATGTTTACCAAGACCTAATCAATCAAAAATAATACATTGAACAATAACCAAAATAAACCCACTCAATATTTGTCTGTGGAAAACAATAAAGTACATCTCAAAACCATGTCAAAATATTTTCCGTATGATAGTTACACGATGCTAACCATGCTAATAATATTCAGCCTACCACATATCCCATCATCCACCCGTGAAGACAGGATGTTCTCAGACTTATGTCCCTTGTTTGGACAGAAAAACGTCATGCCAGGACAGGCAGCAGTCCCTGTGGGGAAACAACAACACACCATTATCAGGGGTGCGTTCAAAGACACACAGGCTTGCAAGCGGCTTACCAAACTAGCCACTGTCTCAAGAATAGTATGAACCGTACATAGGACAGGGAACCAGTTTAGCTTAAGCGGCTCACTCAGCCTTAAAATTAAATGCTGATTGAACATACCCCAGATTACAGAATCACGTCATATAACATTAAAAGATATACAGTGTATATATAAAATCAACTGATTTTGTGATGTCATAATGCAATGTTTATACATGTATTTATTTATTTATTATTTACAGTTTTAATATAAAAAAAAAATAATTAAATGAATAATACTTTCATTTTCTTTTTTTATTTAGATCTATCATTCTTGGAAAACCAGATGGCGACCCAACCTGACCTCTATCACAAGTTAACCCTCTCCATGCTGAAGGCAACCGGAGATGCCCTAAAGAGCTGTGTATGTCCCTAATCAAGCAGGGGGGGCTAACAAAGTGGTTGGTTGATTGTAAAACTAAGCATGTTTGTCAGAATTTCTTACCTGGTTCATCACTGCCATCAGCACAGTCGCAGTAATCATCGTTAACAAACTCAAAATTGATCTTATCGCCACTGGAGATGCAGGTAAACGTATTGCCTGGTCCAGGCTGGTAGTGGGAAGCATCTGTAAAATATTCAACAATAAATTGATTTAAACTAATGAATAAATTAACGCTTTAGGTCAAAGCGGGAATATTAATGTAATTTTTATATAATGTACACTACTAGTATTTACGTTTACAAAAATTGAGATTGATGTACTTACAGGGCCAATAAAATATCACTAGTAAATTTCATGACTACAGATATTTCTGTTGACCCTGTTTATCATGTAAATAAATAGTCAGGTAGTGATATGCCGTGTTAACACTGAAACTGGTTCCAAACTTTTTTCGGTGAAACTTTTTTCGGTACGTTCTTGTGTTATTGATGTTGAAATTATGAAGAGTTTATTTAAAGTCAAAGTGTGGCAATGGTCATATCAGTTGATGACGCTGTAAGGAGTTTGACAACGACATTTGTATAGCACGCTCTGATTGGCTGGAAGCTCGCTAACGTTGAAGAAAACTGAACGTTCGTTGATACCCTCGTCATCTTCTTGAGTCTCATCTGTAATTATCCTACATTAAAAAGTTTGAAGTAAGTGCATTTTAGATAAATAAATGGACGCTCTATCAAATGATACCAATGTATGCGCGAATGGATGCCATATTTTTCAGTTATGCCGATGCCACACTTTGGCAAGTTTTAATCCATCCCCACGCTGTGATATGATATGATGGTCAGAGCATCTAGGCCTAGAGGAAACCCTCAACATCTGTAGTGCTGGGCCCGGTTGTTCATCAAGTGATAAGCTAATCACCCGGTTAAATATATAGAACTCAAGATGCTTTAATCATGTGATTAGCTTAATCACTTGATGAACAACCGGGCCCTGAATGTTACTTTGTGAAGTTACCTTCCCGGTTTAGTAAAAATATTCATAGATCTTTTGTGGCCTAAATATTTGTCATGAACAAAATGATTTTGGCTCCTATTGACCTAGTGATCAGGCTCCCAGATTCATTGTATATAATTTATTAACCAATGTCGACTTATTTTCCCATCTCGATCTTCCCTAAAAATCCATGTTCTTTTGGTAAATGAGGAAACCTTTGTTGCAATGTTACTGATGGTGGTCGAGCCTGCATTATTATGATATCACATTTATTGTTATAACGTCGTAGATCCATAACCATTAGTGCAGTGGTATGGTCGTAAAAAAATACTTAAAATAAATGGCAAGTTGGCAACAACAAAAAAGCGACAGCTGACGTATGGTCACACCCTCTAATAAAGCGCACCGACCGACATAATTGAACCAGGTATGGAGGGACTGATCAGACTGTACTAACGGGAAGGTTGGACGCCCCTGGGTCTGTCTATAGCACCATCAGTACCCACAAACACAACTAGAACCAGCAAATATGAAATGATTGTCCTGGCAGACATAGTTATTTTCTCCACATGTACCGAAACATGTATTTTGCGAAATGTCCTTTTTTGATTGGATAGTTCCACAGGGGAGGTCATTCTAATATTTGCTTGAACCGTATTGTCTCTATAAATACACCAAACAGAATAGTTCATAGAAAGTGGAAATACATTAGTATCATCTTTACATAACTTAACAAAAGTGGTGTTATTTGTGGGAAGTAATAATTTAATTTAAATCAGCTATAGTTTGGCATGAAATGCATTGACCAGCTGTTGACACCCATATTTCATAGATTATCTCAGTAAATGCTGAACATGGAATGAAAATGAACATGGAATGAAAAACAAAAACACTCCAAATTCAGCCTATTTGCCTGTGCCTTCTTTAGAATGTCGTCCCTCTGCATAATAAAACAATAGTACAGAGTTATTATTACTGGTGCAATATTTTGTATTACATTTATTTTTTGGTTAGGGCAAATTAAATAAGAAAATGGATTTTTTTGTTTGTTTTTCATTCCATGAACTTATTTACCGAGATAATCTACGATCATTTTATGCCAAACTTATAGTATACTAACGTTTTAAACTGAGGTTGCCCATGACGATGAGAAATACGAAGATTATACATGTACATGTCATCATAGATTATAATCTATGATGTCATGTAAAGCTGATGTACATAACATGGGTTGACTGAATATATCGATAATCACGATTACTATCGATGGGATAATTTAGTAATAATTATCAATAAAGAAACTGTGAACACATTTATGGAATACAAAATTAAGTTTATATTACTTGTATTGTACGTATATATAACATGTGAGCAATATTTTAAAACATTGTCAGCTTGTTAGGTAGTAGGGCGCCTAATATAATATATTGTTCTATATTTCTATCTTGTATATATATTGTCCACATATTTCTAATAAAAAAGCAAACATCCTTGTGATTGTATGCCACAATGTATCATCTAATACTAATGTATAGCTTAATTATTATTTGATGTATCATGCGCATATAAATGATGGCACATGAAATGAATGAGAAAGTGTTGATTTTAACACTAGTAGATCTATAATAGGGAATTATTTTGAGTTCTTACGGTAACTTATATTTTATGCGCGTTTGACTCACTTTTATAAATAATTTAACTTTGCGACACTATTTCCCATTTAACACACAAACGTAAGTATTAATTTGGACTGTATTCTAATAGTTCGACCTCCGTGTAGTAAATAATCATTCGCTAATACTAATCTTTACATTGCTATTAATCAAAATGAATGTCGTGAAATCAAACATTCCGCTTTACGTTACAAAATGTGACGTCACTGTGATCCGCCAGCAAGAACGTAAATTGTCAAATATATTACCGTGAATTATTATCAATGTAAACAATAATTATGGCGGATTTCTTTAAATCTGCGTTTGGGTATTTGAGTGGAGGGCCTGCTCGAATAGATAGTGACTTTGTGGGTCAAAGTGTCGAGTTAGGCGACCAGAAACTACGAGTTAAAAGGGTCATAGCAGAAGGTAAGGCCATATTTTCTTCACTTTCTCAATCTCAGACTCGATCACCAGCTGACTACTCACAATGTCCCGCGTTTCAAGCGATCATAGTGTGCCATCATGCGAAACATTACACTGTTCACAATGTATGAGAGTGTATATCTAAGAATTCTATATATAAATCGCACTCGCTGAATTCCAGTTCTTCTATTATGAATCATAAGCCACGGTAAATACACACCCCTCTTATGAGTTCTAGCCTAGGGCTAGGCTCTAGTCTACACTCTTCGTATGTATGGAGCCACTAGATCCACCCAAAAAGATGACAGATATGATCAACATCCATCAATTTGTTTTTGACAGTGAGATAATAATGAACGATACATGACATGTCTATGATTTTCCAATATTCGACTAATACGGTACCCAGGGCTACATTTGGTAAATTCATGCTGAACCAGATTGTTTGCCATGAATGCACAGTTATTATTAGCTGATTTATGATGTTTCGGCCCTATACGTTGTGCCCCAAGTCATTACGTACCCTAGCTTCGGACATTTTGGTAATAATATATGTATTTTAAACATGCCATTTCGGACATTTGAAACATAAATCGGCAAATTTGCCGATGGCCGATGGGCAGCAAAAGCACTGGCTAAGAGTACTGTAAATCATGAAATTAATGTGAGCAGAATATTAATGCGAAAAATCGTATTGTCGCATTTAATTGCTGTGCTTTAACGGTAAGTACCGGGAATAAACATGTATGGAGACATGGCCCTTCGCATTTTATTGGTGTCTCATTTACGTCTAAAATCTAGAGGTCGCATTAAATTAGTGACGCATTAATTTAGTGATTTACAGTATTTTAATGTGGAAGCGCCAGCACTGTAACTACATAAATGTTTGTTTTTTTATAATAATGTTAGCTACGAAATTGATGTGGAAGCGTCTGCATTCTAGACAGCAACGCGCCTGATACTGAACTAGTAATGAAAACAAACAGACATTTGTAACATTGGTAGAATTAGAAGTTTGCATGGTTCTGTGTCAATCATCGATAATGAATGCAGCACACTATGAATTATATAATAACACTTCTTGAGCAAATTCATTTTGAGTTGAGGTGAAATAAAATAAATGTTTTCTATGATCAGCAAATATCAACAAATCCACCTCTGTTAAAGACATACTATCACAGATTAAGTTTTTGTTTTGGACCGAAATAGAAATATTACATATAATCATATTACATGCTTTTATGCCTCCAAATATCATTTTACCGCTGTAGGATAGGTACAATTCCATTACAGTTGATATTTCCAGTAAACCCTAATTTCCTAAATAATCAGTTTGTAATGCAATTTCCTAGTATTATTAATGTATTATTGTAAACTGGTAGAGACTAATAATTGAACATGGTCAAAATACCCTATCACAACCATTGGCACCAATAAGTGTATGTTGTTTAATTAATAAATATTAAATCAATTATCAATTATTAAAATATAGAATAGATGACTAGTGAGACATGTGGAATAGAGTAAATGGCTTAGTGGTTAAAGTACTTGTGTAGTCAAAACAAATGTACCGGTATATTATATTACAGTAAGATCGTGTAATCAGGGATTACTGGAAATCTTACTGTAACATTTTCAGGTAAAACATCACTAGTCTAGAACACTATGTAGGTTAACAATCTGTTATATACCGTTATAAGCTATACTAGTATTAAATAGACGTTAAATATAAATAGTCATGTTAGAGTTAGTAGGGTAGAAAGTTTCAGGGGTAAAAAGTTCAAACATTTACACCATGTACAGATGATTTGTGTACATGAATTCAAGTATTCAGTAATGACTGGCCGTACAGACTAGTTACGGTATGAGCAAGACAAGGGACAATGGGAACAAAATGCTCAGTGAACTGCTCAGGCATTCATAATCAGGTCTTTTGTGAGCATGGAGGATACTACTGTACAGGGCATCTGGCATTGTGCAGCAAGTTTTGGTAAATTGTGCGGCATTTCCAAGGCAAATTGTGCGGCAAAAATGGTCAATTGTGCGGCAAATTATGCGGCAAATTGTGTGATTTTTATGCAAAATTTTAATTCTTTTCCCATAGGTTTTAGGTTACAGTTTCAACAAGA
>JAUTBX010124106.1:0-10633 GCA_032361465.1 Lepetodrilus tevnianus | reverse complement strand
TAGGGTGTCACCTACCTATTAAGACCAATAGTGTGTTCATATCATGGTTAGTCACCGAGCTATACTACTTTGAACATTGAGTCTGGGCGTCGAGGATGAGATTTAAAAAACCCGTATAATCATCGTATACATGATCATTATAATATTAATATAATGATAATTGATATCATACTATATGAATGAATTAGTGTTTTACGTCACATCGGGAATATTTCACTTATAGACTTACATCTCTCTCTCTCTCCCTCTCTCTCTTTCTCTCTCTCTCTATATATAGAGTATAGGTATTAACAATAAGATGTTTTCCTTTATATTATTGATTTATAAATTATACTGACATATATTTTCCATTTACAAAACATATTTTATGTACAATGTACATACGCAGCATTAAATCATATTAAATATAGGTATTTATTACATCCATCTATGATCATAGATGCACATAGGCCTACGTAGGCCTAAATAGGTAAGGTAGATTTGATTTGTAACTTCGCCGTATTATTCCTTTCACTCACTTTTTTCTCTCATTTTGTTTCCACAATGGGCAGCTCAAGGCAGTACTATTCATATTATACACTCAACATTCGAGTAGATTGAACTATCCATTCATAACTTTATTGTTAAACACTTCTCAGAATCCACCGCACGCGGCAAGGTGCGCGAAATGTGTAACAGGGTGCGTAAAATCACAGAGCTTTTCGATTGGTCTATGACGGCGTCACGTGAATCATTCACGCTTGACCGCCTTGCGCAAATATCAGACAAAACACGTTGTGGACTGGTGGATAGAGTCTCGTTACTTCTATTTTTGGGACTAACAGGATTTCCCCCCGAGATAGCAGTAAGTATGAACCATATAGCATGACATGCAGCGTATTTGAACGAAATGCACGTGCAGGATTAGAGGAATGCCATGGTTTTCGCAGGTAGCGACGATCGACAACAGCGCTGTGCAGACGACATTTCTAAATTTCAAGATATACCTGTTTAGCGGCAGATATCTATCATTTGAATGTACGCTATCTATCGCCGAATGGAGGCCCAGGGGTGATCTTTGGTGTAGATCAGTACATACACCAGTGACGTGCTACGCAAATACTTTACAGTTGATATCAACGACAACAAAAAGTGCCATTTTCTTCTGAACAGATGCTCGTCAAAGCTCTGTTCATTGTTAACACACACATGCGTACTATGTTACTACTATGTTATCAGTTGTTGGAACACCTGCGTGGAGCTTGCGATCACATTTGAGTGTACCTGTGTGAGTTTGGACATTTAACCTTTATATTACAGCTGATTACTGCAGGTGGAACGATAGTCTGTGTCACACCTTGTTCTCACCCAAATACTCCTATTCAAAATATCCCCCTAGATCAAGTCTAGATTACTGGAGAACAGAGGGTAAATAATTTTAGTGGCTCTTTTCATATAAATTTACAGTACCAATATATTATTATTGATTTACTTTAACCCTCCAAGCCTATTGATAAGTCTAGTGGAACGATGACAGCGTTAGATTATCTTCTGTGCTGAAGTTTAATCATACTTAAACAGCAGTCTACATTTGAATTAAAGAATTTCACTGTAGATCTGTCACAAATGACTACAGATAGTGTCACTGTAGACGGTAGCACTGTCACACAGACCTGTAACAACACAGTTCAATTTTTAATAGTTAGTAGTGAGTTAGTAGTGAGTTACTTTGTTTACATTGTCTAACTGATGACATGAGTAATATCATGCATGTCACATGTTAGCATAAAATTAACAATTACCTGGATATAGATATTAAATTATTTATGATTATAGATCAGCTATCGTAGAATAATAAAGGGCTTTCAAATTTAAGAGTACAAGCATTGAACTTGAAGCAAGCTATGCTTGATGAAGCCAATGACATATTTTGATGTTTTCATATGAAACCTGAGCCACAGACTACTATTTACATCACAGACTAGTGAGACTACTATTATTTACAGTATTTTTGTTTGTTTCATCACTGGTGAAGAGAACATATACATTATATGGAGGGATGTGACGTAAAACAATAATTCATTCATTCATTATATGGAGGGAAGTACTGGGATCCTTGTGTTGAAAAACTATCTAGAGCATGGGTTGTGTCGTAACATGTACACATTATGTATTCAATTTCAAGCTCCCGGGACACATTCTTGCTATCCCTGGAATACATAAACTATTGATCAACAAAGTGTTACATATGAATTTCCTGCATTCTATTTCTAGTACGGCAATGAGATCACACTACTTGTATACACTGCAGTCGGCCTAGAGTTACTGAGAGAGTAGTGAGTTGTAAAACTTGTTACTGTATGCTTAAATGTGCAGGAACAGGTTATTTTATTATCACTTCTTGCTAAATTATAGAAGTTGAAGCACATACCTCGTAAGGTAGATTTTTCAAAATAAAATAATTTCACTAAAGTAATCACTAAATCAGACTCGGAGTGTATTAAACACAATTTCAAACTCAAATTTTATTTGGGGATTTCAGAACAACACCTCGGGCACAGACGTAGTGCTCGGGTTGTATGCAGACGTATTTTAGTTAAACCGTAGTTTAAGAATCATACCGACAGTGGTATAACTCATCGCTTAAACCTAGTTTAGCCTAACCTAAACTGTGGTTAAACTACGTTTGTGCATACAGCCCCTCGAGTTTAATAAGTTTATACATACTCTTGGGGTCAGTGGTGGTGATCAGAATAACTTACACTTATAAATAACTTTATAAAAGTAGTGGGAATTTTATTTCATGCTACACATTTCTACAGTAACAGGTAGCTCACATTTCTATCGCTGTCTAAAAATAGAGCAATAATTAATCTAGCAAGGATGATGTTTTAGTTTTGAATTTAAAGCAAGTATTGAAATAGTGCCGAAATGGTGTATCTATCCCAGATGAGGGTTCAATGTGCATTTTACCATCTGAACTCACTGAGGAGTATGCAATGTGTACACACTGCCATTTTGAATGTAATTGCAAGTAGTTCTAACATGACGTTATCCAGATGAGTGGTTCAATGTGCATTTCACCATCTCGACTCCCTGGGGAGTATGCAGCACACACTACCATTTCCAGCACAATTTATCATTTCTGGTATATATTCATTCTCAGCTGGGAGAACAGCTTTGGCTTTTTTTAATTTAACCCCCTCCTTGCTGTATTAGGAACATGCACTGCTCTGTAGGCATCTCCGGTTGCCTTCAGCATGAAGAGGGTTAAACACTGACGTAGAACATGCAGTGATCGAATCTATGGAGACTAGCCCTCTGACACAATTTATTTGAATTGATTTTAGAAAAAAAAAAATGTTTGTATACAGAATTTGATATCGGTAATTTTTATATCGTAACTATTGTTACTTGTAACACACCGCAGAAGAGACGATGTGCCACATGACTAGCCGAGAGACTCCTGGGGGTCCATTCCTTTATAAATCTGGTTTATTGTCTGAAATACGAGCCATACTCCAGCACAATGAACAGAAGTGTCCAGCAGAGTTTTAGTAGTCTCACGGCCGATTAAAACACTGGTGCTACCTACCTGGCATAGCCTCTACAGTGTGTTGTACTATAGCAGTGGACAGTACAGTGGGTGGTTCAACAGTCTGGTCATTCATCATAGTTGGTCTTTTGGCGATAATTATTTCAAATTATTTCACGGCCAGTGAGACAGAAGGAATGCTGGTGAGATCCTGAGAAGCTTCAGGTAGAGTAGAAGTGAATGGCTCAGCGACCAGCACTGTTGATCATATTGTTCAATCCTCAACCTGGAAGATTAGTAGTTGAACAAAATTATACACTTGAATTTTAAAGATTTTTATATACAGTAGTATACTACTACCGGTAACTTAGATTTTAGGATTTAGACACATGTACTGTAGGGCTCTATGTTAACCTTTTTAGGCACCTACATCCCTGTGTCCTGGTGGACATGTATACCTCCTGGTGGACATGTATACCTTGGACATTACAGCTGGTATAAGATATCCTGTCCATATAAGCATATAGGTATACTGATATAACCAGATTGAAGTGCTTAATATCCTGAGGAGATGACATATAAATCTGGCAGACAGGATTATTAATTATTTTCTCCTGTCCGAATAATTAGAGTAATTGTGGTAACTACTGTATTTTTTTTTTTTAATTGAGGTTTTAAAGTCGCTTTCTAGATTCTTTCACTAATATCATAACTTGTCAGTTTTTAGGAGTTGTTAAATATAGGCTATTTTACTTTACTCGTCAACCTGTGGATAATACCTGTGCCAGGCAGAACCCTGGGACCCGGAATATTATTTATTATAACTTTATTTATAGAATACCCAATGATTACAACCCATACACAAGTTCTGTAAGCTGATGTTCCACTGGAGGCATCTGAGAGGTGAAGTAGTGCATGTGAATAGTATAGACTCCATCAGACTATGAACGACAAGGTGTAAGTTCAAATCCCGTCAGGTGACATGCATATATATATATCTTGTCTGAAGAGATCAACATTTCATATAGGGTATGTAGAAGATTCAGATGTAATTGTCGGGAAACACACATGTTTTTTTGGTTAACTCTCTCCATGCTGAAGGGAACCAGATATGCCCTAAAGAGCAGTGTCTGTGCTAATCCAGCAGGGAGAGGGTTAATATCATCCATTGGTTGCTGTATCAGTCTCGTCTCTTTGATCTTTCTGTTAACACAAAGCTGTTGCAGATTCTACCATAAACAGATTGTTTCAATTTCGTCTGATGGTGTGGGGTGGGATGTTAACACATCAATGTACTGAATGATCCAAGCTGCCCTAACACACACTCATACACAAACACATGCATGCATGCACACACACACAAACAAACACGCCGCACGCAGCACACGCACTCACGCACACACAAAGTTTTCAAATACCAGGCCTAGAGACAAAACCTTTTTAAAAAGTATCATTTCACGCTTAATTTAACTCAATTACAAATACTGTTTACAAATCCTCATGCAAAATTTGAGTTGAGCATAAAACCATACTCAAAAAGGTTTCATACCCTCTGGGCCAGAAATGAAAACATATCATACAAAAAGCCATGTTCATGTTTTTATTAACACCTAGGCCTCCTGCAAGTTTCTTTATGCATCGTGTCTGTAGGCAGTGCAACCAGTGATGCCCGTTGAAAGCTCATTAACAAGACCCTCGGTCTCCTTTAACAAGACCCACGGTCTCCCCTGGTGGTTAAACAGAAATATGCAGACCACGTTCCATCCATTCATCATCGGCACATTTATTTGATCATTTAGCGACCTGCAGGCCTGTTCTTACGCTAGTACTTCATGCTCTTCTTGCTCTTCATGCTATTCTTGTACAACTTTTCCAGCACTCGGTCCGACAGTTCCCGTGTTAAAACTCTCGCAGGCATTGTTTGAGATGCAAGTTTCCACGGTAACGAGGAGATACAGCGGCTTGTCTGCGAGTCCGAGTGCGTTTCCAGTGAGTCACTGTACTAAGGATTATTGTCAGCTAGTATTGTTTAAATATTCATGTATCTCCTTATGCTTGGCGTTTGCACTGGCCCGGCCGGTACAGTAGTAAACATTGGGGCTGCCATGGCGAGTGTTGGTTATACAGGGTAGTGTTAATTCTGATCATGTATTGCCAGTGTGGACACTACAGATGTCGGGTCCGGCTGGGAAATGTTGTCCATGTTTACCTGTTGCAGCGTGTGAAACTGTTAACAAATATTTGTGACTGCTCATTGCAAGGTTGAGAAAGGTTATTACATACTTTAGAAAATTCTTGGGTAAAAACTAAAATTCAGGGATCGAAATTAACACTAGCCCATTAGCAGGGCATTTCTGCCAAAGCTTAAAAGGTATAAATCTTTAGGCTAGTAGACTCGGTGATAGAAACTAGGTTTAAAAAACTTACTAGCCCGAATAGTGATACAAATAACAAATGTTATGAATTTCTACTAGTCCTTAGGATACCTTTAGCATTGGGAGAAATGGCCCGGGCTAGAGGACTAGTGTTAATTTTGATTCTTGTAGGCTGAGATCGTTTCTATCACTGAAATTGATCTGCATTAATTAACCCTCTCCCTGCTGGATTTTGCATAAGTACTGCTCTTTAGGGGCATCTCTGGTTGTCTCCAGCATGGAGAGGGTTACTAAAAAAATATTAGTCCACTTTCAGAGCACTACAATATAATTTATATCCATGTGTATACTGTATTACATGATATGGCGGATTAGAATTGGATTTGACTAAGAATAAATTATCATAAAAATATTTATTTCAGCCAATGCGAAGATACTTATGTGTACATTTTCTACAGAAGTCAACTAGACCAAATTTGGAGTTATATTGATTATGTATTCAGCCAAGGTAAATGTTCCTGTGTCATAACCTAGACACTATCTTAGATGAAATATTTTATATCTATCATGGATGTTAATGATATTCTAAAGAAAGATATTGCCATGATTACAATTGTGGAAGTAGTATTTATAGAATATTCATTAACCTTTTCATTGCTAGATTAATCAAAGCCCTATCTCCACGGGGAGACCTGATCAGACGCAGTTCCTGTTCAACATGATTACCTTATCACCTCGTTTGACCTTCTAAGAAACAATCTCTTCTGACTTATTCCATCTGGTTCAGTCATGAAGAGTTCTCTTAGAAGTGTGCATTAACCCCATCTCAGCTGGAGGTATAATAAGAATCACTGCCTTGGGCAGCTCCATTGGCCTCCAGCAGGGAAATGGTTAATGAACTATGGATTCGGTAGTCGAAAGAACATGGCACTCGCATCGCAAATATTCATGTACTGTTTTGAGTTGGTATAGAATTTTGTTAGAGTTATTTTAGATTTATTAGAGTTATTAGATGGTTAACCTCATACAATTTGTACAAGATGGATTAAAACAAATCCCAAATAATCTATCAACAGTGTATAACAAAGTTTACTACAAATTGTAGAACATGTACTTCCAGTCAAGTTGTAGCAGCGTCCAATGTTGCAAGGGGTTCATGTGTATATTTGTTCGTCACGTTATGGATTTATCCCCCACGCCGTGAGTAGTAATGCATTATTGTGAGTAAAAGGACAGATCTTGTTAAAGTTGTTGTGATATATTTGCAGGTGGTTGACAAGGAGATAACTTGTCTCCACTATTATTTTGTATACATCTTAACGATTTTCCTCAATGAATTCTTTCTTGATTACTTTTAACTACTATGGGTGAGAGACTGCTGCAGCACTGCAATACATATTGCTTTCTTAACATGCAGTGTAGTTATTAGTATCTTATTCATTGTAGTTTGTGCTAGCATGGTATTGTGTGTAATACAGGGGCCCGTTGCTCAGAACTATTGTAGCGGATTGTAGCCTACAATTATTGTAAAGTCAGCACTTTTTATTGTGGCCGGAGCCCAGTTACAATTATTGTAGCGCTACAATTGTTCTGAGCAACAGACCCCAGATCTGCATCGTTCACAATTAACACTCACCCAGACAATTTCTCTAAACGGTATCGTAAGGGCCAGTAGAAATGCATAACATTTGTTATTTATTATTATTATTATACATTTATACATTTATATAGCGCAAGTATTCAGAATACACTGCTCAAATGCGCTTATTTCACCGGTCAACAGATCTGCATTCCTTCTCAACTCCCTGGGGAGCTGCCATTCAAGGCGCATCAAGGTTAACATTCACATGTCCATCTCATCCTTCCGGGTACCCATTCTGTGCTTGTGAACAGAGGCATTTTCGAATCGCTATTCTGGCGAGTACGTTTTAAAGTAGTTTCTATCGCTGGATCTGCTGATTTATTTTACTTTTAATTGTGGTTTTAGAGCCGCTTTCAGGGTTATTTCATTTATAGCATGACTTCTCAGTTTAATACAGGAGGAAACCTGCACCAGCTGTAGCATCGAGTGTTGCAGCACACCTGTAGCACCGAGTCTTATAGCAGGGATCTAACAATTAAAACTAGCCCGTTCGCCCGGCCCATTTTCCCCAATGCTAAAGGTATCCTTAGGACTAGTAGAAATTCATAACATTTGTTATACGTATCGCTATTCGGGCTAGAAAGTTTTAAAGTTAGTTTCTATCGCTGGTTGCAGTAAGCCCGTAAGCACTGGAAGGCACAGATAAACCAATAATAACTGCACCTTGCATACAATACAGGGCTCTGGACTAACATATGCCCGACGTACAGGGTCAAGTTAAAATGCACTGCCTGCAACCCACATTTTAACATTTTGCACCTTTCGTGCCTTTGCTACTTGCCCTGACTTGCTCTGCGGTCTAGAGCCCCGATACAGCTCATCTGATAATCGTCAGTCACGTTGGAAATTGAACGGTAGCGATGGCAGCTCTTGGCTGCAGGTATGCGCTGTGAATTGTTTGCATTTGACAATCAACAGTGAACTGTTGCTGAAGCCATCATTAACTAACTGTTTCCACTCTCAATTAAAATATTACTCATTAGGGCATCCGTGTTTGACTCCAGCAAAGAGGAGGTTTAAGGATGTGTCATTGTGACCTAATGCAGATTTCAGTTAAGATAACTCTAGTGTTGTGCGCTGAATTGGCCTCGCAATGAAAATCCACGAGCAACAATAGAGCTAAGATTTCCGAAGACGATTAATCAGGGGGTTAATTATTCCATTCCATGTGACATGTTTGTTTATGGAAGAGCCTTTCTCATTCGTGGACTTGTGAACAAATTCCAAGTATCTGTCGTACGAGTCCATACGAGGACGAATAAAAGGAAGAACAAAACTATCTTTTGCACCATTCACCGGACTCGGGGAGCTAGGTCCTTTAATAATTGATATCGCACTCCAACACTGGGATGGGTGTTGACAGAGCCGAGGAAACTGCAGCGCGATTTGGACCGGGGACAAAAGCTGGGTTATTGCGGGATATTGTCGATTGTAATGGTCATCTTATTCCGGCTTAACGTCTTGTAGAAACAAAACAAGGCGACCATATTGGATTCATTGGCCCTTGACATCCGTGTCCATTCTCGTGAGGACATTTCCATGGAAATGAATGTCTGTGGTCCGGTGAACCAGGCAGAGGGATGGGGGTGGGGGAGGGATGGGGAGGATGGGGAGGGATGAGGATAGGGGGTATTGATTTCGTGAGGTTTGAGGCCAGTCCAGTATTAGTCATGAAAGTCATCGGCTAGCCTGGCAGAAGGATCGATAAGTTTCTGTGGTAGTGGCAGCACGGACTCCTGACTGCATTCTTACCTAGAGAACCACGGAATATGATTACTGCCAATAAATAAGTAGTCCATGCAGTTACCACGCAGTCACCGTCACCATGCACTCGCCATAGTCTTCATTCAGTCACCTTGCAGTCGCCATACAATCACCATGCAGTCACCATACAGTCACACCACCATGCAGTCACTATAGACGGCATACGGTTAACACTATTCAGTCACCATACAGTCACCATAGCATACAGCCATCACCATGCAGTCATCATGTAGTCACCATGCAGTCACCATCCCCATGCATCAGCAGCCATACAGTCACCATACAGTCACCATACAGTCACCATACAGTCACCATGCAGTCACCATGCAGTCACCATACAGTCACCATGCAGTCACCATGCAGTCACATACAGTCACCATACAGTCACCATCCAGTCACCATGCAGTCACCATGCAGTCACCATGCAGTCACCATGCAGTCACCATACAGTCACCATGCAGTCACCATGCAGTCACTCGGGATCCTGTGGGTCTGATGCCTCTTCCTGTTCCTTTAGCGCCAGTTGTCAGTATTTCTGTGTGACGTGTGTGACTTATATGCCAACATGTCATGCTATTACATACAAACATTCATTACCACCGTCACACCTACAGACGTCTGTCACTTCATGTAGGCCAAAGAAATGTTTTCATTTCTTCAAGATTTAATGCAGTATTGATCGCACCGCACGTCTTCTGTAATAAGACATGGAATGAAATTGTCAAGTTGGGGATTATTTGTTTTGAAGGGTAGTTTTTAAATAGCAACATTGTACTATAGTAATACACTAGGCCACATATTGTATTGGGACATTGTGAGTCTGTGTAACACTTATAACAATTCAGCTCATATCACATTCACTTCTGTATTTTTTAAATTGAAACTATATATAATAATTTTGCGAATGTTTTGACACTGAGATTTTGCTAAACTCTCATCATGAGTCCGTGAATTCCCACTTGAGCAGACTCCCGTTGCACAACGCTCTTGTAGGCTACAACTATTGTAACGTTGACACTTTTTATTGTGGCGGGAGTCCAGTTACATCTATTGTAGCGCTACAAGAGCGTCGTGCAACGGGCTCCTGTTTGTTTACCTCCAGGTAGTTTGGTAGTCATGGCGCCGTTTAGTTGTGGATGTCAGCCATTACCATCAGTGTAGGTTATCCCTCAGATCTCCGCTTCTAATAGCATACTTAGCCCGGGTAATGATCGATGCCATGTCCTTAGTGTATGTGGAAATAATGCTAGTAGTAGTAGTAGTAGTAGTAGTAGTAGTAGTAGTAGTAGTAGTAGTAGTAGTAGTAGTAGTCATAGTGGTAGTAGTAGAGTCTCCGTG
>JAUTBX010124095.1:0-10634 GCA_032361465.1 Lepetodrilus tevnianus | reverse complement strand
CGGGAAGATATGCCCACCTATGACATAACATAACGGCAGACAACAACACGTTGAAGTCGTGCTAATAAGTCGTATCTATACGCATTCAACAGAAGCTAAATAACCGGAAGTTGAAGGGTGGACCGGTATGTCAAATACCACGCTAAAGAGCGATCCAGGGGCGATAACTGACAAATGCTCGCCATTCAATAATAAAGCGAACCAAAAAAGTAAAAGTTCTATATTAAAATAATAAATAAAAGAAAGTGATAATTTTTCATAGAGAAATGAAAGAAAATTGAAAAGAATGTTCCTCCAAAATCAAAATGGACTAATCCAGCAAAACCTTAGCTTAGCTTAGCAATCGGGTATCTGCTGATTACAATATTGTGTGTAGACCAATAACCCAGCGACACTTACTGTAAATGTAGGCTCTGCTCCCCATACATTCCCTGTGCACTGTTGGGGCATGGGGCCCCAGGGAGGATGGTGGCTTTACTTAGACCCAGGAGATCCAGGGTGTGGCCGCTACTACTGAGGGGGTGGGGGTCTCTGGACATCAGGTCGCCGATAGCCCCCGCTGCCGACTGTAAGCTGGCAAAGTCCACTGAAACACAGTACAATACTTAAAGAATGTGTAGCTGGGTGTGATATAAGATGCTCTTACTGGTCTTGGCCAGCAGGGTTAGTGTACTCGCAATCCAGCAACTCCGGTTCGAATCCCAGGATTGGCAGTGGTCCTATTTCAAATGTAATACTTGAATATGCAAACACATCTAAACAAGACTTCAAGAATTTACATATCTATACAGGTTCCAACACACATTCCAATAATCTAAAACTAGTAAAAGTCTACAAATCTATAGAATGTGCTGCATGGCTTACACTGAGCATAGCCTGGCTATATGGCTATACGAAGGCCGGCTCTACATTCTACGTACCTGTTGCGTGAGGATTGTGACCGAGTGCGACTGTGACCGGACTGTTGGACGGACTGTGTGGAGGACTATTAGCCTCGCTGTTTGCACCACTGTGACCTGCAGAACAAATTGAAACTTGAAAGACCTTCTTCTCAAAAGTCATATGTTGAAGGCAATATTTGTCTACTATTATGAATGTTCCTATCTTCTCTTTATTTGAAAGTTATGTGCATGGATGTGATCATGGCGATATTATTTTTAATGTTTTATTTTATTTTTTAAAATTGAGGTTTAGAACCGCTTTCAAGATTTTATCACTTATGGTAATATGATGTAGCTGGACACGACGTCCTGGCTTACCCTGGTCTCGAGGAGTGGCCACCTGGATGAAGGCACTGGTATGGAGATCCTTCTGAAAGCCGTTACACTGAGTGAGAATGTCCAGCTGAGCTTGGACCGAGTTCTGTGCCGGGCTCATCATCAACATCGGGTTGTACATACCTGGGCAAGACAGACACACATTATATTAACACACACAAACGCACATACTGTCCATTGCACATTTCAATAATAACACGCACATACCGTATTCAACGTATTAAATTCACTGCTGCAATAAACGCCCACTTAAACTATTTTATACATTGATCCGCCATCTTTGTTATTATCTCCCGCAAAATTACCTACCTTTATGTTAGATTGCTTGTGAAAAACGTGATATTTTATGTTGACTTCCTTCAATTTGGTTGAAGCAACATAAAATATCACGTTTTTAACAAGATTTTTTTTGTTTCTTTCAGACTTTAATAAATGCCCCCCGTATAAAAAATGTTAACACCCTAGACATATAATACATCGAATACGGTACTGTCCATTGCACATTTCAATAATAACAATCTTTGCTAGGCAAAATGATCATTCAATTTGTAAACAACGTGTGAGAAATTTTCTTCTGTGGATAATTAAAGAATGGCTGCCAATAAGGTGTGATAAATTGTCCTCTATGAATAATTAACGAATGGTTACCATTGGCTGCATGGTATTAGAAGCTAGCTGACTTAGTGGTTTTCATTTTGGTAACTGTTCATGCTATTATCATGAAATATGGCTACTCTTGCCAAGTTGGTCACTGAATTTGTAAAGTTTTGGTTTTGAGCTAGGATTTGTTTTTTTATATAATATTTTATTAAAAGTAATATGAAAAGCAATTATTAGCCATCAATTTAAGTAGTCCTATTCTTCATTTGTAAACAAGATATTACTGCATGGTAGCTGATAGATCATTAGAAAGTTGCTTTTAAGAATACAGGCTAGTTGTAGAAGGTGTAGATCTAGGTTGCAATATAATTGTATAGCAGTAATAACTCAAACATTTTATTCTGTGTTCCGTTACAATGATCAGACTTCACTCTAGACAAAATTAGCTAAAACATTTTGTCATAATATAGAATCATTAACTTAAGTAATAGAAATATATATATATATATATATACATCAAGGTGTCAATGTTATTCATTCCATATACACCTATAATTATCTGTAGTCAAGTGTCATGAGCAACATACACATTATCAGAGATATCAAACATTCTCTGCTCAATTGGAAATGTAAAACAATAAAAAGCAGGCATTCTAAAAGAAAGAAAAAAATTAATATGCAATTGCTTTACATTTTTGGGCAATCTTGAAAGTTATTTTCATCCGCAAATTGCCGCAATGATTCCCCACTGCAGTTATCCCCAGCTCGTAACACTTGCACCAGTCATGTGATCAAGTAGCAGAGGTCGTAGGTCGTCAGATAAGACATTCTTTCCTAATATACCGGCGACTACCAAATATTTCGACACGGCTGCTATCCTAAACCTGCAGCGCTATCTGAAGAATTCTAGCGTCTAACAGGCATATATCCTTGAGAAAAAGATTGCATACGATACCCCCACCTATCAGCTACAAGCAGGGGACAGAAAAAGAGCTTCATTGTATGGAAAAAAATCTGACAATGGAATGTACAAAGCAAAGTGGATTGCATTCTTATATTTGAAGAGAGGAAGCAGTTTCCCTCTTAAGAATTCCACTGAACAACTATTACTTGTTTGATAAAAGGAAGAAATTCCTTGGATTATATTTGTATATATGTATGATATTTAGAAAAATCATGCCTATCAAATGTCAACCATAATATTTGCATCGCTGTTGAAAGGTTTTTTTAAAGTATTTTAAAAGAAATTAACGAAAACAGGTGCACAAAATTCTAGCATTCACTTGGCTATTTGGTTAACTACAAGGACTATGATTGGCCGTTGCTGGCTAACTACAAACACTATGATTGGCTACCTGGTGGAGGTGAGATCCAATGGCTGGGACTGGACGGAGAGTGACAGTTGACCGGACTGCCCAATGACGGACTGCGATGTCCATTCATCATCAGCAGGGAATTGGCAGTGCTTGTTGTATTTACGTTCAACATATTGTGGTTAAGAAAGCCTGGAAAACATAACAGAAGTCATGAATAGTATATCTTTACTTTGATGGACATTACTCAATCTCTAAGAACATATGCCCATAACCCTCTCCATGCTGGAGGCAACTGGAGATGCCCTAATGAGTATTTGCCTAATCCTGCAGGGAGAGGGCCAACCATTAACAATGTGTTACGGAAAAATCCTTGCATTCACATCTTGATTGATCAGAATGGAGCTCATGGTTTATAGGACAACTACAACAGCAGGTCTGCATATAAATGTATATAAATAAATAGAGATAGAGAGTGACAGAAAGAGATAGAAAGATGGTGATATTCAGAAAAATAAACCAAATTCATATTGGCATCATTGCCCTCCTATCACAGACGTAATGTTGTTCATTTTCAGAAGGTCATCAAGTTTAGATGTCAAGATTACTCAACCTCTGCCACCAGAGGAAGTCCTATCTTAATATTACTTCTGCCTTTGTATCATTTGTAATTTGTGTAGCGTGTGTTATCAGGAAGCAGGTTTTACAAGCATGTGGACTGCACCTATCACTGAGGCTGTCCATCAAGTGCGTTAGACATGGCTATGATAGTATGAAGGCTGTCTTATGGGCCATTGCCAAGCGTCACGCCACACGTTATATCCGCTCATCCTATTTGCCATAATTGTCTTATAGAATTTTTAATCTTGGCAAACATTGATTCCCAATTTAATTTGATTGAGTAATGCTTCCCTTTAACTGAATTAATTCACTACATTCAGAAAATATCATACTTAACAAGATTATTAATTTGCAAAATTGTTGCTAATATTTTTTTCCATATTACGAGAAGAAACACAACGGTAAAAAATAGTTGAGATGTTTTGTTTAAATAGTGTTTTCATGAACATGTGTATATAAGCTGTGTTGTATTCTATGTCAACATTTTTCAGCATTTTTCTATGGTTTATTCAAATAAAATGATTATGTTGACTAATTAAAACAACCCCCCATGAGATACCAGTGATTATGGAACATATGTCCTTTGTGAAATTAAAGTTCAGCTAAAGCTCGGAAATTTGAACATTAATTTCATGACCAACACACTTTCCGTAATCACTCATATTGTGGGTTATTCTCTAATTATCCAGTACAATGGAACAAGATAACATACACGTACTAAAATACAGCTAGCTCTGTATATCAGAACATGCACATTGCTTAAATTTATATGGGAATGTGTGTATATTATTATAGATTATTTGGTATATGTGAAAAAGCATGAACAATGTAATAAGCAAGATTTTCTCTGTGTGTGGTCCTATATCTGGATGGCAGCTGGAGTTTCAGAAACTAAATAAATAAACCTTATGATTTCAATCCCAGTTCAGCACTTGAATGTTGAATTTAATTGAATTCAAATTATAAACACTCAAACACAAGAATATACAAGAAGGAAACATTCTCAGAAAATCTATTGACAATAATATTAATTCTGGATACAATTACATACTATGCTAACTAGGTAATTGTTTTCGATTTAAATCAAATATATTTAACCTGAAATAATTGTTTATACAGTTACAACATTTATACTAATAAATCTGTAAATATCATAAGTTGCTTGTGTTGAGGTCTTAATATTCTTGATTCACAGGCCAGTTATAGATATCTGACATGTGGTGCTTATCCACCGCACATGCCTCAAACATCCCCATGGTAGCAATAACCAGCAAGGCATTTACAAGCTTTGGCTTCATGGACCTGATTGAGATAATAACCTGCATAACACCAAGACCTGTGTTCTACAGTCAGGAGCGACCTGTTCATAAAATTGGGGTGATTCGGGAGCTGGTACAGTCTACATACATACTGCATACAGTGTTAGAAATTAAGAAAATAACAAGGGGATCATTCTCAATAGGCCCTATATGTTAATAGAGGTCAAATCTGTAATTTGCAGGGAGTCACACAGATACTGTTAACCCTCTCCATGCTGAAGGGTCAGACTGAAGGCAATTGGAAATGCCGTAAAGAGAAGAGTTTTTGCATAATCCAGCAGTTAAAATTGTAGATTTTCAAATGACCCCCAGACCCCCTTTAAATTTGAACACTGGTATACAAGTCATTCATTTTCTGACATTGTCGAAAAGTCACAATAACATTCCATTGAATTTGAAGGCTGGGGTAATATTAATGTTGCAACTATTGGAATTTCTATTACAAAACAATCGTTTCTTTTGATCTTGTGAATGCATGAATTAAAAGAAAATTTAAATTGTTGTTCATATCTAAAGTGCTGGGGAAAAAAAGATACAGACAATGTCTGCAGGAACCAATGGTATCAATTCTGGAACATCTGTTATATCAGTTCACAGTTTTAAAATCAAAGAACTGTAATCTCCAAAGACATTAATTCTGACAGCGAGCTCTCCTTTTTTCTATTTTATCCTGACATTTTTTTTTAATGGGAACTATTTCATGCATCACTTTCAGTGAATGATGCATTCGGGCAAGCACCTGTTCTAGAATAATTGGACTACACATTGGAATTAACTTTTATTCTTCAATCACTCGTTTCGCTATAAAAATCAAATTGGTTTTTTTTCTTCTCATTTCCGCATGTACATAGATTCCTTAGGAGATGCATCTGGTAAAGATGAACAAAGGGTGATAGCTGAACAGCAAGGATACAGAGATTAACTACAAACTGCTCAATCATTCTTTCACAGGTAACTTTCTCCGCCTTGGAGAACATACAGACAGACCCCAATGGAATTATTTGAACCCAGAACCTTTAGTTTTGTAGTCTGATGCAATAACCATTGTACTTACAGAATGTTCAAGAGCAACCTTTTTGCTATATTATGCTATTTAAAGTTTTAAAGTTTAATGTCCACATTCAGCATTGCTGATTTAGCAGATGGTCTAGCCTGTGATTTATAAGATTTCAAATCATATTCTTTATGTTAAAAAAAAATAGTAATGTTTATTTGGATCCTGTTAAAGAAATTCACCATGGAGTTTTTAAGCAAATCTAAATTTCTAAAAGTACAATTATAGCTTATTGTTGGCTACTTTCATAGTATAATACCAATCAGTACAGAGTACGATAACAATACAAGTGATGTACTTGCACTCTCAGACTATGGTTAGTTCAAGATACAACATCAATACGGTATTAAAAATTAACTCTGAATACATATGTGTGACCTACATAAGACTTCTCTTGGGAATCATCCCCAGTTTCCAGTATAGTATGCCAAAGTTTAATGCATGTCTACTCACCAAGGGCAGACAATCCCAGTCCGGTGTGAGTAAGACCAGAGTTGTCTCCATTTCCTGTATGACAGAACGTAGGTATGCTTTTCTCGTAGTCTCGCTCCAGACCCAACAACAACTGCCGGGCTAGGTACATGTTGGCGGCATTACGCTCAATACTTTTCACGATCACAGACTGCAAAATAATAGAGAAAAAATGTCATAGCTAAACACAACCGTAATAAATAAGTGCTGTATTGTAGTCAGGTTGTGCCATTGATTGTTGCTGGTTTATTTCTTCTTGTTTTTGTATTTATTTATTTTTAAATGTATGATTTTTATATATTTGAGAAACTCAAATGTAACTGCATTGTGATATTTCTTAATTCATTTAAAAAAAAAAATGTTTTAAATATTATTATGCATATCTTTTTTTTAATGTGTTTAGAGGTGATTTTAGGATTATGTGGTAGACTACTAATATTCTGAATGTTTCTGTAGTCAAATCAACGGTTACTTCTAGGAGGTATAAATTGTAGGTATATTCATTTAGATCATTAGACATTGGTGCATTCATTGCTAGTAGCCATCCAACTGTCTTCTATACTCAAATTAACTCTAGCTTAAAGGTGAATTTCCAAAATCAGACTCAAATAGCTGACACAGATACTGTTTGAGAAATATCCGTTGTTTTTGTTGCCATATATAATTATCATTGAAGATTATTATTGCCATTTGAGAAGGTTATGTAATCTGTACTTTATTTTCACTAAATTACAAAACTGCATTTCAATATTGTTTAGCTAAATAAACACAACATTCTTAGGAAAAAGTCATATACTAAAAAAGGAAGTTTGACAATTTCCTCAAGCACCCACAGACTTCACATGTCAAATTCCCAATTAATTTCTGACACGGATATGTCAGTTTCACATGAAAGAAACCCACATCCAAGACACAGATTTTGGAAAGTTATCTCTCAGCAACTGTATTTTGATTTATCATTGCTTACATAAAACCGTGAGCACTGCGACAGCCCAGAGATAAGTAAACATGTCATGTGAGATGGTGATAACAAGCCATATCACATGCTGACTAGAAGGAAATTCGCCCCAGCTACAATATTTTTAAAAGCCCATATTCCGTTACATAGAGAGATGCTGCGTTATTTAGTTCATGCTGTTCTGCTCCCCAACAATAATAAAACTGGCATATTTTTTTTTATGTGCCGATGATTCAGAATGAATTAAAAACTATCTCCAGAATATATTTGACACTAAAGATAATAATAATGGTATACTTTAAAGTTTAAAAGGTATATTACTTCAAATAGGTATATTCTCAATGGCACCAACTTTGGATCTGTGTGGTCTTATTTAGCATTCTCATCTTTTTGGGGATCATACAATCTAAACTAATCTTAAGCTTTCCAAAAATATCAAATTTGGTCTATACTATATATGTTATGACTAGCATGTAATATGCTGTATGTTCACACCACGTTCTCTATATCACTATGTGAGATTTTTGAGAAATATAATTATGTTCTGTTCTGATTTCCAGTTCTAGACAGTTACCAGTTATCACCATTATGCTTTATGTCGCAGCGTGAATGTTTCACCCATAGGCGACGACTACAAGAAGAAGCAAATATTTAACGTTGGATTTTTACTGTTAGCTCTGTAGAGGTATTATTCATAGGGTATGCTCTGACTGTCTATTACATAAGTTGACATCAAAAGTTATTTCGTCTGTTGGAGTCTGACAGGTTTTAATCCTATATACTCTCACATGTTCTATAAGCCAAGACAACATCTTGAGCCTCATGGATGTATTATACTATAGCCAGGCACAAACCAACCAACTCCAACCCCATCAATCACTCTGCAATGCATGGGACCAATTATCCCTAAAGCATCATTATATTAAAAATTGCAATATAATAATAAAGAAAATTTATAATGTCCTACACTCCATACATTTAGGCCGCAAGATTACAAAACATTTTAAGTACGATTTTATGCTCAAGCTCAGACTTTACATCCATGGGGATTTGTGAACATACATTTGAGTTGAGCATGAATTCATACTCAGAAAAGTTTGTAATCTCGGGGCTGGGTAGTATCCTCAGAGCACTAACTTCTACAACAGTGAAATACCACCCCAGTACCTAGCAGAGATTACATACAACTCAAAGAATACGCATCAGCATTTACAATCTATTCAATAATTTAATGTTTACTACAGTAATAAGTTTATTTTCGTTTTTGTGGAGATATCCACCCATACCCGGACACCTGCTGATAATTCCCTCAATTAACGACATCCAGCCGATACTTGCTAGCCACTTATCCTCTCCAATAAACGTTCCCAGTCTAAACAAATTGTGGCAGGTATTCTTCAAGTTGCAGGTCCCATCAGCGTAGTAAAGACATACTTCTGCACAGATTGTTGATAAGTGTGTTTTCTAAACACCGCAACCTCTCTATCTCGCGTATCGCTCATAAAAACATGCACTGTTGGAATTACATAGATTGTAGGCACAATATTTCTCTTGACTGTGTAAAAACGTGTGAGTGAATGGAGGTTATTTCCTATTCACAGAGAGAAGACACAAATGTTATTGATATACACGATACCAAGTATCGGAAAGGCTAAATCAGTGATCATGTTTATGATCGCAGAAAATTGATTTCTTCGGCTATATTATTTTTCTTCCGGATTTGCAAGAAACTGAACAAAATACCTGTATTAACCCTCTCCCTGTTGTGTTAAAAACAGATACTGCTCTTCAAGGCATCTCCAATTGACGATAACATTGATAGAGTTAAATGAGAAATCCAATTATTCCGAACGTATCATGTAGTTATACCAGAAACACATCTCCACATTAAAACAATTTCCTCTAAACATCCATTCTCTACATGCTTTGGGAATTAGAAATCTCCAGGGAGATAGCAAGTGGTATGAACAGCTGTGTGTGGAATAACCCAGTGTGTCTGATTTCTCTGAAATATATCCTCATGGTATTGAAACTACTGTCTATTTGCAGAGCATATGTCAACAAACAGCTGTCACGAACATACAGCAGAATTTGTAAAGTCTTACAGGAGTGGTACATCGCACTCTCTTTGTTAAAGAGAATTCTAACACTAAGTTTCACTAGCACAATGAAGATAATGAATAATACAGTGTTCGAAATTAAGAAAATAATAAGGGGGCCCAATGTTAATGGAGGTCACATCTGTAATTTTCAGGGGGTCACACAGATACCTTTAAAATTGCCGATTTTCAAATGACCCCCAAAACCCATTTAATTGCTGGCTATGGTATAACTAATCAGCCAGTGTTAGAACTATCATCAACATATCTCTGCAATAATCAAATGTGTACGTCTTACCCAATTTCTGGGAATTTTAATAGTCACAATCATGAGAGGCACAATTAATGGCACAGTGGTAAGTTACACACCTTGCTTGGCTGTTTGGGTTTAGGTTTGACACTGATAAAGACATCGAGCTGCTCAGTGAGTTGTTGTACCCGGCCTGGAATGAAAAAAAAATAGTCATAGATAACAATCTACACACATATTTCTTAATGAGTCACAGTAAAAAGTAGCCACAAGTGACATAGCGGCCGTCACAGATTCAGTCACAGAGTTAAATCTCACTGCGGGAATCTTTAACCCATTCAAAGAACAGTCACAGATTGTCACAGTGTTAGAAGTCAGAAAAAGTCACAGTCAAAGAGAGCCATAGAAAGTCATATAAAATTAAATTAATAATTTGGGTAATACAATTATCCTAGGCATATATTATTTATAGATGTATTTATATGTCCATTGATAGGCCTGAAACCATACTGCTCTAGATTGTTGGTTTGGTTGATTTTGGGTTTAAAGTCACTTTCTAGAATCTTTGACTAATATCATGACTTGCATGCATAATATAATTATGTACTGCTTGACTAGTCTGGATTTCCACCAGTTTTTATAGTGCTAGTTCACTTAGAATATCATGTCGCA
>JAUTBX010124094.1:0-20786 GCA_032361465.1 Lepetodrilus tevnianus | reverse complement strand
ATGTACGTCTTATGGGATTTCACAGTCCCGTTTGTCGCAAATGGGTGAAATATTCCGCCAGCAATGTTAAACTCCATTCGTAGTCTGTTTTGTCTTTGGAGCCAAAGGTCATAAAATCATACTCAAAACGTATCGTAATCTCAGAGCCTGATCGTTCGTAATTCTGTCCATAAAATTCAGTGTCACATTTGATGTACACCTCAACATCACGTGGCTCATGTTTTCAGATTGAAGAGAAGATTCTGGAGTCGTTGGCGTTTAAGAGCGAGTCTCCACTGTGGGATGCCATCAAGGAGCACCGTGAGGACGTCCCCATGTGTGAAGAGGTACTGTTACAGATTTAACATTTACAATTAAAATATTTGTGTTATATTCTTTTTTTGTCTCAGAAATCCAATTTACAATTTTTTTTAATTTCTTTACTTTAACCCTCTCACTACTGCTGGATTAAGCCCAGACACTGATTGTCATAGCATCTCTTGTTGCCTTCAGCATGGAGAGGGTTAATGGTATACAATCGCAGTTTGTTGACAGACAGTATTTCATCGTCAAACGTATTAACCTAAACATATATAGTACTGTATGTAATGATTTGTCTATACAAATATATTTGGAAACAAGATACATTTTTCGCATGTCCCACTGCTTTTCAATGTTTTCGTATTTATTTAAAACTTTCATATTTTTTATTGTGGAAGATAACTTGTTTTGAGAGCGACTCCATAAACTCCATAAACTCTATATTCACTCACAATTGTGAGAGCGACTGAAATTGTGATTAAATTTAAGAAATTGTAATGTCTAGATCAATGTGGAACAATGTGATATGTCTCAGTAACTGGGGGATATTACGGACTATTTTTCTTGTTACCAGGTGACTCCAGCCAGCCAGATGGACAACAACAGTAACGTGACGTCGTCTCCACTGACCCATCCGCGTATCAAGACACTGGTGGGGGAAGGCAGGAACATTCAGAAGATAATTAAAGGTAGATAACTCAAGACTACATACCATTCTGGTGGTGCAGTAATTCAATTTTGGGGTGGGTGAGTGAAAAGTAGTAATATGTGTAGCCGGGTGTGATATAAGATGCTCCTACTGGTCTTGGCCAGAGGGGTTACCCCTTTGGCTCATTCGGTAGAGCGTTGGACTCGCAATCCAGCAACTCTGGTTCGAATCCCAGGGTGATCGGAATGATCCTCTGTTACAATGGCGCCCAACGTTTGTATTACTACATCTGCTGGCTGAATGGCTTCTGTAGCACTACATAGGACTATTTATTGATAAGTATGGTCGGCTGAACGCACCCCTACTGTTACTTCCCTTGGACTGTCACTGTGACCACAGCTTTCTCCTGTTATCGTCATCCTTCATCACTATTTCTATTGTTTACAGTAACGGATCCCGCGCCGTCTGCCGTGGACAGGTTCTCGTCTCCGCAGCCCGGCAGTGTCAAGCGGCAGCTGTTTGGACAGTCCACGCACGCCGCCTCGCACACGGAGCTGGTACGACAGCTCAACAGCGGCGTCTCCGAGACCGTGGTGCTGCAGCAGTCCGTGGAGCCCACGACCATAACCACGGGACAGACGCTGATCGCCGTGACGACTGATGGACGGCAGGTACGGGTTGCGTCACATGATTGTTATTTTTCCAAATCCAGTTTTATTACATATTTTATGAATATCATGATAAACTACCGAAAAATGAGTTTATAGAGACGGCCACAGTCCACTGATGAGCATTCGTCCGCCTATGACGTCAAAGTCATGACGTTAAAGTCATTGTCTGGCAACAAAGTCACAATTGTCGATTACCGCTTTTGACAAAATCCACACTGTGGATTATGCAAAACTTTATACACAGTAGAAATCCACCACGTGTTGAATAATTTACAAGAAACATCTATTCTTTCAACTTTTTACAATTATGCGTCTTTCTGACATTCATGTTTGTTTGTTGCAGGTTCTGATCCCGGTTCAGTCGCTCGTGACGACCAGCCCAGGGAAGAGAACTCCTCAGTCCCCCAGTAAAGTCAGCAGACCCAAGAAGACCGGATCTCTGCCTCTCTTCTTCAGAAAGGTGCGTTCATGGTGTGCCACAAGCCCTGAAAATAAGTGAAATATAGGTCACCAAGTGTAAAATTAAGTTAGTTGCTAAACTGAGCCATGGAATGTTACATATTTTGAAATAATCTTGAACTGTTGATGAATATTAAAAATAATGCATATTTAACAATTGTATTTCACTTTTATATTATCTGGAACTGTTGATTTTCTTCCTCTATAATGCACATTTCAAGAGTGATTTAAACTTTTTCATACGCCAGGTTTACCACTTAGTGAGTGTGCGGCTTCGGGACCTCTGCGACAGGTTAGAGGTCACAGAAGACGACCTCCGGCGGAAGATGTGGACGTGTTTCGAGCACGTGTTTGTACACAACCTTGAGCTGATGAAGGACCGGCATATAGACCAGCTGCTGATGTGTGCTATCTACGTTATGGCCAAGGTAAGTCGATGTTGCTTGTTGCGTAGATGTATTGTGTGCTAAAATGGCAAGTGATATACCTGAAAGCCCAGGACCTCCATCCTCGAAAACACATGCCATTGTGACGACACTAACCTCCGTCAAAAGCCCTGGGATCGCTGCATATATAGGACTGTTTTCTCGGATGAAATGTCAGGCTGAATACAATACATTACAACCAATCAGATAGCTCCTCTGCTATGTCTAGACATGCAAGTGTTGCCGACCCACGTTGAGCAGTGGAGTTCTATATAGGCAGTGATCCCAGGGTATTTGACAGAGGTTAGTGTAGTCATAATGGCCTGGGTTTTCGAGGATGCCGGATACCGGGCTTATTTTTTCCGCTTAACCCTCTCCCTGCTGGAATTTGCATCTCTGGTTGCCTTCAGAAGGGAGAGGATTAAGTCATGATTGTCTCTTGCCATGCTGGTATAAATTAAATTTTAATTAAAAATTGTTAACCATATATTTCCCATGTGCTTGCTTTAATTGTCGTTAACCATCTCTCTGCCAGATTAATCATAAGAACTGCTCTATCGAACATCTCTATTTGCCTCCAACATGAAAAGGGTTAAAGATTAATGAGAGAATTAATAGAATTACAAAAGGTAAGATAACGTCAAGTTTGGATAGTCATTTATTCTTCCTCTGTGCAGGTGTGCCAGAAACCACTCACATTCCAGGAGATAATGAAATGTTATCGAGTCCAGCCACAGGCTCAAAGTCATGTGAGTACATCCCGACCTGACGGTCTGCCGTAAAGCCATAGCAAAGTCTATTTATAGACTGGTGACGCTATGTAATCCGGATAACAAACTCGTCTATTTTATCGTATCTACCCTTGGTCGTAATTCATATAGCAATTTTAAAATCTTATTTTGAGCAGAATTTTGTATACACGAATAAGCTGATTCTGGGATCGATATTTGTGTCTGAAATGTGGAAGTTTTCTGATTTTATTTGCGGATGTTTGCAGGTGTACCGCAGCGTGTTGTTGGCAGGACGGCGTAGGAATACGTCGGGGAGCAGCGACAGCAGCAAGAGCGGGTCCTCTTCACCAGTCAACACAGAACGCGACGAGAAAGAAAAAAGTGTGTATTGTCTATCGTTCGTTAAGCTGGTTGACAACTTACTTTCGAAATAAAAGCCAGGGCCCTGTATTCTCAAAACTAACTAAGAACTTTTTAGTGAGAAAAGATCTCTTAACCCTCACAGCGCCAACGATGTGTATACACGGTTTTGTTATGACGTCATTGACCGTCTGCCACATGCTCATTTCAATCGACAAAAACGGGAATTTTGAGACTATATGAGCATATATAATGGATGTTGTATGTTCAGAACACCCTAGCCTTTACACACATTGATTATTATGAATGTGTAGCTTTGAATAAATTAATTGGAGTTGATTACATTTTTCGCGACTGCTGGACACGATCGAACTAACAAAGTTTTGAGAATACGGGCCCAGTTGATTTTGAGGAACTAAGCATGTGGTGTTTGATTGTTGACATGTTCTGATTTGCAGAGAGGACAGAAATGCTGGGGTTTATTCGTTCGGACAGCACGTTGCCCGTTCCGCAGCCAAACAGCCAGCCGCCCACGCCCACCAAGCTGATTGGCGGCGGTGCGTCCTTCGAGTTTGGCGAGGAGAGGGGAGACCTCATCGAGTTCTACAATACCGTGAGTTCCAGCTACAACCTACATTATGTTTGAAAAAATCTCCTTTTGCCAAACTATTAATATTTTCCTAGAGGTACGTCATTGTATCGGTCGTCACCTATGGATGAAAGATTCCCGCTATGACGTAAAACAATTCAATCACTCAATCAGATGACGTTAAAGCCTGTAGTTTCTTGCATTTTATTTTCAGGTTTTCGTGAACAGGATAAAGAAGTTTGCTGTCAAGTTTTCTAGCACATGTGTAGCCACAGTAAGTAGATAACATATACTTGATATGTTTGTATCGTACATTGGCAATTAATTTGAAAATAAATCGTAAAAAATAAAATGCATATTAAAATTTTGTAAAAAAACAACTGGATGAAATATTCCGGCTGCGAGGTAAGAAATTAATTCAAGTAATATGTTATGATATAAAAAATATTTCATTCACAAAGAGAAAAGTCTTGACAATTACATTGTGCCATTGATTTATGGCAAATATTTCACGAGTTTTGACGCTTTCCCCCAGGACATCCCTCCTTTGTCGCCGCTGCCGATGGTGCGCAGTCAGCAGGTGTCGCCGCGTCGCGTGTCCAGCAGTTGCTCGGTGTACATCTCGCCGCATGCGGGCAGCGCCACTCACTGCACTCAGCCCAAGGGCATCTCCTTCTGCATCAACAGGAGCCCTGCCAAGGTGAGTTCGCCTGGCCCACAGAATGGGTCAAATATTCCCACTCCGACGTAAAATACTAATTCATCACTATAGGATTTAGTGTTCATGGCACTTTTTAGTACAGTACCATTATATGACTTTTACTTTGGCAGTGATATAAATATAGTGAGAAAACAGTTTTACATAATTAATAACTGGTTTGTCCATGTGTAACTCTGCGATAGAAACTAACTTTAACACTTACTAGTCTGAATAATGATACAGATAACAAATGTTATGATTTTCTACTAGCCCTTAGGATACCTTTAGCATTAGGAGAAATGGCCTCGGCTAGCTAGCTAGTGTTAATTTTTATACTTGGTCATGAGAATAAATATTGTTCAAATCACTTGGGCAGCATTACCGTTTTACATGATTAAGATCGTCGCAAATGGGCGAAAGATTCCCGCAGCGACATTAAACTCCATATTCACTCACTCGCATGATTAAGAACTGAGAAAAAATAAAAATCAATATAAATAAATAATAATAAAAAAAAATATAATAATAATATAAAAAAGATAATAAAGAAACAAAATAAAATAACTGGTTTGTCTGCGTGTTGCAGGATCTGCGGGCAATCAACAACATGGTGCGCATGGGTGAGCGGAAGTTGTCGGGGAAGAGGATGCTGGAGGTAGATCAGGGTGACGACGTGGACGACAGCCCCAACAAGAAGATCTGCTCCCGCGGACTGATGCGACGTCTCCAGGACGTCAACTCAGAGCGGCAGGAAGCCAACGGCATTGTGGGATAGGCGAGGACTCTGGGGCACGTGTGCCAGCGCTGGTGCGGAGAACTTGTTGTGTGGAGACGTTTACACCGGGTGTCTAGACACGACCTTAAATCATGACCTTAAATTAGTGTTGACGCGGGCCGATATCTTTCGGCGTTATCGACGATTGGCTAACTATTGCCGACGGAATCCGTCGGTGTTCGATGTTCTGGAGAGATGCCTGAATGTGTTGTACGACGCGGATGACAATTGTGAATCAGGGACAGAATAAAAACCGATCTCATCACTCACAAAGACATCCAGTGGCTCTCTAGAATGTCATCCGGAACAGTTCGTCTTATCGGCCTGTGTCGTAACTGTATCATGTGGTCATTGTGAACTCGCAAAGCTCTTGGGACGTGAACAAGTGAATTCTTTTCTTATGGATAATCTTCTTACAACATGTATTGTGGTATGTGTCGAGGTGTGCGATTGGCTAGGATGAGCGAATGAGAAATGTTTTTACGAGTCCTTTTGAAGTGCCTACCACAGACGTGTTGGCGTCGCCATAGCAACCAAGAGTCACGTTTACCTCTGCATGCCCTCTCCGTCGAACTTTCTACACCTCGTAGTGCAACTACATCTGGCTGAGCTGTGTGCGGCGGCCGTGACCATCGATGTGCCGCAGGAGCCTAGGACAATCTTGCTCACGAAAACGTCAAAATACCTACTGCGTCCAGTATTTGAAAGATCGGTTTGTTTGTCGTCGACTGCACCGAGGAAAGAACACGCGTGTTCAAATGTCTTTCAGTGAAAGGTCAAGAGACGAAAGGAAAAGCAAAGCATATTGACTTGTTTAAATTAATTATCGCTATTTATTGATTCAAACCTTTAGAAAGGTTACTTAAAGATGAAATCTTTTTATTTTGTTTTCTCCATTTTTTCCCCCCTTTCTTTTTCGTAATCCCTCTGTAGTTGGAGGGTAAACCTTCCAGATGAATGTGATAATGTACAGTGTGATGTATGCTCTCATGGTATCCCTTCACCCCTAACTGCTTCACTCTTTCTAACGAAGGTGTGTTGAGCATGATTGAAGGGCTGTGATATTTACTTGATAATGGGTTAACTGCTCTAGAGATATCCCGAGGGTGTGGGCTGGTGGCATGCTTTGTTTCGAGACCGAAAACTCTACAGGAGACCGATTGTCTGTCCTGCTCAGATTCAGACAATTCTGTAACAGTAAAAAAGTTCCCATCTCGGAACACGAAAAAAAGGTATCCATGTCATTTAAGCGACCGACATTATTCAAGTTTGGCGAGTTATCGATAGCCCAAGTCCATGACTTACTAAAAATATCTTCTCTTATTATTATTATAATTATTATATTTTGTCCGTTATATGTTCCGAAGGTAGTTGGGACATTGTATTATATATAGGGCATTTTTCTAGGGAGTATTTTATGACTTAGCAATTTACCTTGAGTCTTTTGATACTCTTTAGAAGCGGTTTGTATAGCTTTTTTCTCATTCTTTATGCAGGTGAGCCGGTTACTCCGCTGTACAGACAACTCTTACGAAATATGCATGTTCATTGTTGCCATAGTGATCACACTTTCAAGTGCTATTTTTTGATGTCTTTAAACAAATACGTAATCTTATTCCAGTCTGTACAGTGAATTGTATACGAGAAAAAAACCTGCTCCCCTGTCAAGTAAATAAACCGATTGGAATGCTGCATACATTTACAGATGTATGTAAAATAGATGTATATCAAAAATATTCAAGGGATATAAGAATGTTGGAATTAAATAATGTTGAAAACAGTTCTATATACCCCAATTTAAAATTAAATAAAGATTGATGTATAATTAAAATTTATGACTAGTGTCGACAAGTATTCTTTTGTAAATAATTCAATGGTCAGATTCATTTGGGGTATAATAATTATTATTTAAATATAAGCCTCTCTCTAAATGTTAAATCAGGTTTAATTATCACTAAAACCATTATTATTTATTTACATGTAAGCCTATCTAAATGTTAGATAAGGTTTAATTATCACTACTAAAATCACTACAGTTGACTACTAGTATTACCCAGGGTATCATTTCTAGGAGCTTTCATACCTGCTACCATGGCTACGAGACTATAATGAGTAATAGGTGGAGATCATGCACTTACAAGAGCACTATGGTCTCTAATGAGAGCTTTTGAGAAACGATACCCAGATTGCCAATGCAGTAGATTGGTGGGTGAAATAAGTAATTGGGAAGTCTGATTTTATTCAGCTTCAATCAATTTTGTGATTTTACTCAGCTTCAGTGAGATTGAGTGTTCCAAGCGGCCTTTAGATGTCGTGAGCGAGATATATATATTTTGACCTTTCTCATCTTATACATAATTCCCTGTTATTAATTTTGTTCTACTCGTCAACTGTCAGTACAATTAATTAATATAGAAATATTATCGACTTGTAGCATAATGTTAACTGCTCTCTTTGTCAATAGTTTGCAGCGATCTTTTGTGCAACTTGTCAACAACTACCTCTTGAAATCAACTGTCAAACTTTTACATTACATTTTGTGCTGATGCTGCAATGTGCTAATGTTTTTTTCCAGCTGTGCTTGTGACTTTAAAAAAATACTGAAAATGACCGCAAACATTTTCTTTACTATCCAATCATTTCCTGTTCGTTAAACTTTTGGGAAAAATCCTCCATTTCATGCGATACTTTGTGGTAATAGTGCTGGAAGTGCAGAATAGCATCCATGCATTGTCACAGCAATGGCTTTAAGCTGGGGATTACGTACGTAGAATTATGCATTATTTATAGTCTTGCTTGTCGAGTGGCTCAGATAGTCTGAGATTTGTGAATGAGAAATTAAATGGTTCACACAAGAATTGTGCTTTCTTTTAACTGTGCCAAAACAGAATACTCTAAATACTAGGAAAGATGGGTGGGAGGGAGGCATTAGGGTGGGGTGGGGTGGGGTGGGGTGGGGGCTGGGTAAGATGAAGGAACAGTTATGGTTCCGGGATCCATATTTCCCCAGTAATAAAAAGAACCATCGCCACTGGCGTGCTAGCAGTATTCATCTTGGGCTTGTTAAACATTTGCATGATGATTCCTATACATTAGCGTAATACAAATATTTATATAAATGAACCAAATTTATATAAATACAAAATAATGTTTTATGTAAACTGAGAGGTGACTTTGTATCAGAAGTCAAGATCTCTCGATTTTCAGCAAAGATGAATTGTTTTGAGTTGTATTATTTTGTTAATGAACCCGATTATTGTCTTCTATGAAATTGAAGTAAATGTTTTCATTTATCTTGTAGCATTTGTTTCTATGAATATTATACGTGCAAAATGCATTTAAATATTTTATAATTATTTTTGTTTCTCCGTTGCGCCGAGAGTGGTATGAAAGGGAATGGTATCTGAAATGCATGTTGCTGTCATGTTGACCTATATATTCTCTGTGTATATTGTCATCCATATATTGTACAGGTTATCAGAGATGTTCAGTCGAATGTTGTAACAATATTGTAGCAATATTTTTACCAGAAATTGGCAGGTTATGACTACTGCCATGAACATCCCAGATAATAAATAATACAGCTAAGATCAGTCTTTTGTCAGTATTTTCTTGCTGCAATGTTTGTGTGTTTGTGTGTAGGCGGCAAAACGTCTGAAATACTTTATCTGCTAAATATTTTCCAATATATTATCTAGAAAGTATAAGAAATCTGTAAAACACTGCAAAGAAATACTTGCTAACATAATTAGAATGATAAAAACGAAGCCCCATCTACGGATTTCAGCATTGCAGTTGTATCGCAGGAGGCAAATGTGTGTCAATATTTATTACCTTTGATATGGAAAGTACTCTTACAAACATTCAACAAACCAACTTTCGTAAATTGATGAGAAATATTTTATTGGTCAACCATGTCAAGACTGTAGTTACGTATTGTAAAATTCAACAATGTCATTTCAATCTTTAGTATAGGCCCCTATTTAGCATTCAATAACTTAATTTTCGTCACAAATCCATGTGTGAAGAGATATATTTTGTTGGCGCAACATGACAAGATTGGGAGGAAGAATACGTATTACTATATACCGGGTATAAGAAGTCACTGGGTTCAATATTTACAAGATATAGGCCAAACTTCAGCAATTGTTGATGTAGCTGCATCTCTAGCTAACAAAAGCATCTCAGAAACGACATTTTATATTTGGCTATTACCGTATATTAAAATATGCCTACCGTAGTATTGTCCCCTCTCTCCTATCTCTATCTCTCTCATCTCTTCCCCCCCTCTCTCTCTCATCTCTCATCTCTCTCTTTTTATCTCATCTCTCTCTCTCTGATTTTTCAGCTTCTAGTGGTCAATAGGTCGCGTTTAGTGGCCACTCTTCTACTGCTGACCGCGCTGTATTCTTCCGCTCATGGCACTCTACGCCATAGTACTCCATAAATCCGCGGACGGAAGTAAACATGCATCACGCTCAAAGAAGACCTCTGACAATTACTATAATTGCCTACATAAGCAATGACAATGCTTTTCAGAGGATGGGTGAAATACATTAAGGACGGCAAGGTACGCAACCGTATGCATGGTCAATGGACAAATCTGTGTTAGAAAATATAGTTGTGGCTTTCAGGCATTGATGTCAACGTCATGGAATAGAAACCAAAGTGTCTGGCTATATAAATTGGGCTTCCCACGATCCTTGAAAAGTCTTTTAAAAAGGTCATACATTTGATCATATTGCCTAGTCCACGTGATCTAACTCCTATGCAGTAAACGAGTCAGCGTAGCTCAGAGTTCCTACACTTCCCTGGAGGAGATGGAATTTGATTGGCTGACGGGGTGCAGAATCCCTGATAAATGATGCAGTTCGTAGCAAAGCCAGTATCGATGGAGGAGAACCAATACAGAGAAAACTGGATGTGATGAGTATTCATATTTATATGAGAGACCCTTCAAAGGGTCGTGGAAGGTTCAAAGCCCAACAGATTTCATTACATTCGGGATGCACCGTCTCCCAGAATATTTCCATCCCAGCCTCGCCAACATCCGACGAGCACATCTTGTTCCTTCCGTTGGAGTGGAACTGCGGATGCATAAGGTAAACGACGCCCTTGCCATTGGCCGGGATCAGACCTTGCAGATCCACCAGCAGTAGCTTCCCTTTGGACTGGACGTAAGAGAAGTGACCGAGCGCGGTGGCAAGGTCTCGGCTCTTCGGGTTGCTGTACGACAGGTTGTTGTTGAGCCTGAGGAACTCGCCCTCGAGGTAAGGCTCCACGCTGATCCAGTCCTCCAGGTCGCCGGATGACGTCATGATCTGCAGGAAGTCGGTGGGGACGTACTGGACCTGGATCTCGGACTGGTAGTGGTGTAGGGAGGAGTTGAACAAGGTCACCATCAGCCGCGCCGTCTGCTGGCACATGACGTCACGCAAGTAGTGGTCCGGGGTCCTCTGCTTCCGGTAACGCTTGCCGACGTATCTGGTGAAACAGTATACAACTTTAGTCTTTCCATATGGGCTTCAGTGGTGAACGAGTGTATAGAATGTATGCAACTGGGTATCGTTTCACAAAGTTCTTTTATCCACAGTGCAAGATCCCATAAGATATCGCTACGAGAGTGCTTATGGTCTCGTAGTAAATATGAGAGCTTCATGAAACGATGAACAGTTTATCGTTTCTCGAAGCAGTCAAATCCAATATACGATGCCATAGCGCGCTCATAAGTGCCCCATCGCATTATATTGGAGATAGATTGCTACGAGAGTGCTTAAGTTATGATCTCCGTACTGGGCCGAGATACTCTATGGTAAAAGTGTTTCTTAGTAGATACGGGGGCTTCAAGAAACTATACCAAAGGCGTAGTTCGCCACTATCTGGACACGATCTAGGCACGATCTAGACACGTACCTCCTCATGACGTCCTGCTGATGCATGTACTGGACCTCGAAGGCCTCCCGACACTTGCCCTTCCTCCTCTCAGGAATATCCAGTTCCGGTCCCAGCCACACCAACGTGTTCTGTGCCGTCCACACCCCAGTCACTGGGTTGAACTGGAACTGTCTGGATCCTGAGAATAGAACGGTCATACTAGTAGTATTATAGTATAAGTAGTGCTTTGGCGGTGTTGTCCTGCAAACGTCCATCCTTAGTCCTTGTCAAAGAACTTTCTTGACAATTATTTCAATTTCTTTATGTTTTAAATTATGTTTTTGAAGATTGTAAAAAATATAAAAAAATCGAAAACATGGCCAGAAAACGTCTTTGACAAGGACTAGTACATCCGCAAACAATAGCTATCGATATTTTGTAAAATCTGGAGAAGAGAAAAGAAAATCCATTCATCAATTTCATTGGAATGATCATGGTATCCTTTCACGAAGCTTTCTTATCCACTATGATACCATATCTCTTTACCGATAGCTAATACACTGCAAAGAGAGCACTATGGTCGGATGAATATATCGGATGAAATGATACCCTGCTTACGAGACTTACGTTTAACCGATCCACGTCTGGTGTGTGTGAAGTTCCCTACGAAGGACGGTGTTGTCGGTGCCTGCGGCGAGTACCTCGCGGTGTCCACGACCTCGTCGTTGCTGTGGATGCCGCTGTCACTGCTGTCGGATCCACACACATCCGGAGTACCCATGTACGTCGGGAGGAACGTGCTCACCAAAGGAGGCAACTCGTAATCGCCCCCGCTGATGCCGATCGGTCGCCTCGTCCTGGTGTTTCTACTGTGATTCATGGACGGGAACTCTCCTTTCTTGCTGAGCTTACACCCACACAGTTCTCGGAATATCTCGAAGGGTAAATCAGATTGCGGGATTCCGTATTCCACAGGTCTCACTGGGAGTCCCAGTTCCACCTTCCCGGCGCCTCGCCCTTCGCCCTTCCGGAGGTCGGAACAATACTCGTCACATCCCTTCCCGTGCGAGTTGCCGAACGTCACCAAGTGTCGTCTGTTTGTCGACTTCTTCTCCACGTCCTTGCGCGTGATTTCTATGCAGCAACTGGCGGTGGGGTCGATGACCCCCAGCCCCAGGTCAACCATCAGGGAGTTTGCCATGGCCATGATGTCCGGCGTCAGAGAGAGCGTGTTGGCCTGGAAACCGGAAGTCTCCAGCTGCTGACAGTACTTCCCGTACAGGAACATGCACGACTCCTCCAGCTTGGCGGAGTATTTCTTGTCCTCGTCGCGGTCGGAGAAGCCGAAAGCCAGTTTCAAGAGGTAAATTGCCCGGATGAATTCAAAGAACTCACGACGGCACTCCAGATGCCATCTGGACTTGTGGACCGCCAGACCGGTGGTCAGTTCCGAGATGACCTGCTCGATGAGGGTCAGGTGGTCCGCAGAACCTGGATGTTGGCCCGTGTGCATCAGCAGCGACTCTGCAGTCTGGTTCTGGTACGTAAAGGAAATCACTGTTGAAACCAATCGTTATACTAGTATAAAAAGCGGGTTATGATAAATCAGCTTAATATTGGATAGATAGTTCTCATATCTAACTACGAGACCATAGGCGCTGAGTCTCGTAGCGATCTACATGGGCATCGTGCACTTACGAGGGCGCTTGTATCATAGTGGACATTTAGAGCATCGAGGAACAATACACTGGCAAGTGGCCCATCGCTACGAGAGTGCTTACGATTTGGTTGTACATATGTAGATATGTAGAAAAAATACCATGGGTATCGTTTCTCGAAGCTCTCTTAGCAATGTATTAGCTATCAGCAAAGAGAGTGCTATGGTCCCCTGGCGGCTAAGAGAGCTTCGAGAAACGATACCCAGGACTATTTCGTGGAGTGATGTATACCTGCGTTCTAGAAGCCAACAGCGGACACCTGGCCAAAGCAGCGGCCTCTTTGCTGGCCACGTGAGCCTGGTAGTAGCGGTCGTCATACTGGAACCCGAGCAGTGCCTTCAGCTCGCAGTAGTCGCCGTGCGTGATCCGACACAGACACTTGGAGATGACCTCCAGCGACAGGATGATGCCGTCCGTGTCCTTCTGGGGGAGAGCGCCGAACGCCGTGATGGAGTCGACCAGAGGGGGCACAGCGTCCTTCCAGCAACCTGGGGGCACGGGAGCGGAGATAGAGGGTGAACATACACATTAGGTTTTTATCTGGGTATGGTTTATCGAAGTTCTCATATCCACCATAAGACCATAGCTCTCTCGTAAGTGTCCGATCTCCGTGTAGTAGAGATGGGTATACACGAGAGTCCTTTATGGTCTCGTAAGATACGAGTGCTTCGAGAAACGCTACCCTTGTTCATAACATGATCTAAGAATAAGAATTGTAACAATGCGTTGATATGTGCAGGAACTTTCGTTTAGTAACCATCGAGGCATAGATGGACACTACCACTTCCGGTGTCGGATTTAAACATATTTTATTCAGCAAAGAATGAGGATTGGTGAACAAGCTGTACAGCTTATTTCAATACCGCTTCCGGTGTCCATAACAATATAGAATTCAAGCGCTAACGCCGATGACGATTTTCGTCTTGTTTTTCGTCTTGATTTTCGAGCTATATATCTACGCTTGGACGCTGAACAGTATTGTACAAAGCAGTACACTGACTCATCATGTAGAGGACCTGGCCAGTCATCTGCATACACTGGGCCCGAACCTTCAATTGTTGCTGTTCTGTCCGATATTGCCATCCACAGTCTGCAAGAATACAAGATAGGCTACTCATTACCTCAGATACTAACGGTATCGCACATAGCATTTGATGTGTAAATGGATGTACGCCACTCAAAGTAAATTGTACGGATAGACTAAGTATTCTGATACACCTGGATATGAAGTTTATATATTTTTTTTATTGAAAACCAGCGGAAAATGTAGCTTGTTGCCCAATTTTTAAATGTTTAGATGTCTTATGTTGGTTGTCTTTGTCTTAAATGTGTATCCTGTCTATGTTATTTTATACTTATAATGCTCTGTATATGCACACACCAAATTCCTGGAAAGGTAATAACGCTTTATCTTATCTAACACACTAACGTAGACAAATCAAATGTAGTACTTTGACAATGAAATAGGTCCGCAAACTGTGTACTTCAATTCCATATAGTTTTCTGTTTGATGGGAGATCAGTGTCAGACTACGTTTATAAACACGGTATCTGGTTGTGCTATACGATTAAGCTAGTGTGGTATTGGTCTACTCTACTCCTAACGCATATATACCCGGCCCCGAGATTTTGAACCTTTTTTGAGTACAAACTCATTCTCAACTCAAGGTTTTGGTGACAAATTCCCACATAAAATTGGAGCTTTAGTATGAAATCGTACTCGAAACGTTTCGTAATCTCGGGACCCGCGGTGTCTGTCAATGCATGCACATCCGGGTTCCACACACCTCCATGACTGTCCTTCTCCAGCAACATGGCGAGTTCCCTGACACAGCCGTGGAGGTCACCTCTGTAGGTCATGACCTCTGCCTTCCTCAGGATGAGTTGTGGCGGGAGAGAGAGTCTGGGACTGAGCACGTGTAGCAATTCTACCACGTCCACGAGCAGCTCCTTGTCCTTCCGCTGCTCTGACGGCTGGTCCAACAGCAAGGTCAAGGCCGACGCCATATCCAGTTTCTGGCATTTCAGTGCGTATCCAACACATTTCTGCCAGACACAAATTATTTTAAAAATATTCTTTTAACTAAGTATTATCTGTAGACTAGCATTGATTGAAGACATATAAACATAGGCCTAATTTAATAGTGGATTAAATATTGGTTTAACTCTATCTCTCCATGGAGGCAACCGGAGATGGCCTAAAGAAGATGAACCTAAACATTAAACACTATTTGTCTTGTTCTCTAATGTTATCCATCTACAGTTTACTAATGGAAAACATCGTACTTTTAGTATCTCCCCAACTTTGAGTCCACCAGACGTGTGAGGCACTATCTCTAGATAGTCATAGGCCACTTCCGGCGGTAGACACGCCCAGTCCCTCTTGAGGGCGTGGCCTAGGTACTGACGGGTCGTCTGGTCTAGCAGGTGGAAAAAGGCGTCTAGACAAATGTAGGCGTTGTCGGTGTACGTGTCCGCAGGCGTGTTGTAAACACGTGACAAAAGTTCTGCAGAAATTTGAGAAAAATAAAATAAAATCTGATTAAAATTAAATATTCTTCCGCTTCCGCTACTTCCCGGCGTTAGGGTTGACGAAAGAAGATTATATGTTAATCAGATAGCGAAAGAGACATTGGGTCATTTCAACTTGTCATTGCAGGAGTTATAACATTAATTACAGTTATACTTTTAAAATAACACGTACTGTACAGATCTATAGTGAACACAATCGACCATACCGTACTGCTTAAAGCACATAAAGTATGAAGAAACACATTTCAATTTCCCTTGTCATCAACAGATGATGGTATAGAACGGAATAGCAAAACATAGGTTACACTATGATACCTAAAAAATGTGGTTAACAAAACAATTTCCATGCGAAATTTGACACATATTTATAAATGAAATCAATATAACAAATGCATTTGCTATCGTGTGAGATTATAAGGTTTAAGATAATTGGCATAATTATACATTCTCTAATCTTATAGACAAACATATTCGTATACCTGAATCGGAAGGAGATATTCCCAGGCATGCGCAGACAGCCTCTACGTTACACTCTTCCTTGCGTCTCTGAGTTGGTGAGGAAATTATTCTGCATAAATAAACCAAGTGAGTGAGTGAATATGGAGTTTAACGTCGCTGCGGGAATCTTTCACCCATTTGCGACGAAAATAAACCAAGAGAAGACACTAAATCATAAAATGCATACGTATATATCAATATGTATGTATCCAACTATTAATGTAGAACTGAGATAGGCATATATGTTAGTGTTATTTATTATTATAGGCCTAAATGCATTCCGGTAGGTATAGTAGGTCATTAATTATACACGTACACACTAACCCCAAACGTTAGCAATTTCTGTAAGTTGTCATACAGGTAACGAAATGATTTGCAATAATGCTAAGAACAAAAACACTAGGTTTCCCTGGAATACATCTGGACATGGCTTTATTCCAATCTAGAAATCCCTGCTATGCCGGAAAACGTCAACATTTCAATCATATTTGACAGATAAAGTATAACATTTCATCACTTTATGTCCGTATCCTTTAGTCCTCTGTTCCGCGTTCGGTGAGCGACACTTCCGTCCCGGCCCGGAAGTCCATCGCCCATGTCCAGGAACCGGAAGGTCCCCTCTCGCTCCAGATCCGGTTTGGTGCAGATGGCGTCCCTCTCTATTGCTCGGACCACGTTCATTTGTTGGCTGTGTCCAGCCCCCATTATGGTATCCTAACTTGACAACGAATTCTAATCGGTCCTAGTCTGAAGTTAATAGAAAAGAACAGAACACAAAGCTATGAAATTGCCGTTTGGAATATCTGTACTTTGTCAAAGACGTGTCGTAGCAATTTTTTCGATTTTTAATGATTTTGATTTGTTTTTAATTAGAAGCAGCAATTTTTCAAAACATTTTAATAAAAATAAATTAACAATCGTAAACATTGCTATAAAACGTCTTTGACAAGAAATACTGGTTGAATACTCAAGGCCAAGGGATTGTCAAGTACTTTGTGGTCTCCACGCAAGTGGTGTGCTCAAAGAGCAGACATTATTTTAAGTGATATATTAACATGATATGATATTTTGCATTGTTTAATGTCAAAATAACAGTTTTCCGTTTATAATCTGCTAGATATGCAAAAGTAAGATAACCAAATATTTTAAATTTTGGTTCAGGGACACAGAGAATCCTATATGCACTTGATTTCAGTGGTTCTGGAAGGGTTGCACTGATGAATCAATTCACAGAGATATTCAGTATCCTTGTTGAAGAAACACAATATGTTAATGCCAGTTATTGGTTGATTGAGAGTCAATACAACTGACTTGCTGATTGTCACATCAGTCTTTACATTCACATAAAACCCAAAATAATACGCGTATTACCATCATCCTCGGAAGGGCGGGTGATAGAGCTATGGTGGAACTCTTCGATTCCGGAGGCCTTTGGGAGCTCGGAATTAAAGTTACCATTCAGGGTGTCGTTGCTCAGAACTATTGTAGCGGATTTTAGCCTACAATTATTGTAAGGTAAGCGCTTTTTATTGTGGCGGGAGTCCAGTTACAACTATTGTAGCGGTACGGGCGAAATTGGAAGGATGCGCTGTCTGTTATAGAGTGGCATTGCAGATATCATCATTGGTCTGTCAGTACCATGCAGCTGGTGCTCGCAGGTTTACTGCAACATTCAGGGCTACGGATGTTGCGGTTTCCCCCTGCCCTCAACTGACAAGCCATGCTACACGAATACTAAGTGAAACAATCCCGAAAGCGTCTCTAAACCCAATTTAAAAAACCATCCTCTTCAGAAAGTGCTTTCCAATAATGTTTTAACTTTACAACCAACTCAAGGATCTGTTGGTATGGCGAATGAATGATTACCTTGAATACTATCAATTCCATTGCATCTCATTGATGTTTCTACTATTTCCTATTTGGAGGGTAAACAACACGTTCTACAGTACCAGTCAGTATAGGCGTACACACAGTGTATTCTAATATACAAACAACGTGTTATATTGAAGAACTCAGTAGGACCTTATATCACGTCCACAGCATGATGAGCGTGTACACAACTGTTTAGATGTATAAACGAAGGGGGGTTAACATCATGTCAACAACGAGTATAGTATTTGTATACAAGTTAGCTTACTGAAGTATTAGCGGGGGTATTTACAATAGATAGAAAAGCATGTGACGAGTTCTTGTGTATGATTGTATTTAATGTCTATGTCATGACATTGTGTATACATATACTGCACGATTCTCACTGAGCTCTTTATGGACTAAAATACAATTTCTGTAAATTGAATATTAATATGCAGCATAACATGCTTACATGTAAGCTAATGTAATGTACATCATCCTCGAAATACAGGTCAGTATATATGAATACACCTAACCTCTGTCAAATATTTGAGGAGGTTTAGTGTACGTTATAAAGGCCGGGGATTCGATGATGGTAATGTCGTCGATGCCATTTTGTATTTTTTTTAAATATTTTTTTACAGAATATATTTTAAATAAAAGTACATTAAGAAACAAAATATTAACATGTTTTACATCTATATTAAAAATAATAATGGCCTGCTTCAAGTGCCTGTGATCCAACCAACATCCCAGCGGTATTTTATTAACCGAACTTTTGAAAGTAATTATACTATATGGAATATAATATCAGCATATATACCTCAACAGAAAACAACATCAGCAACGTTTGATATAGGCTACACATATAATGCATATTGAATTGTACAGTATATGAACAGTTACCTAGCATATTTAACACGCATTTGCTGACGATTCGTGAATACTAGTACACAGAGACAGCCATGTGGATGCATTAGAATATATTACACCACGAGTACAATTTTAAATTAAATTAATCCATAAAGTATTTTCGAGCGTTCATGGTCCAGCTCCACAGAACATGATTATAAATCAAGGAGCAACTAAAGTTTAGAACGTACGACGATCGTTTAGAACTGTGACATAATGAAAACAAACTACTAAAATATTGATTATCAGAAAACAACCAAAAGAAAACTCCACTTTAACTAAGGTTTGGTATTGAATAGTTTACATGAACACACATATCAATTTTGAATGTTTACTTATCGAGAAAGAAAAAATATATTTAAAACATATATTGTATAGTTCACAACGCATTACCAGCCATCGCGTTATGACCATAATCATTATTAATTTTTATGTTTGTTTAATTAACATAAAAACCTTATAAAAATTATAGATACATGATACATCGAGAATGTTTAATGGCTAAAATAGTATAATATAAATAAAAGTACCTGAAGTAAGTATGATAAAGTCCATCACTAAAGTACGGTGGCAGGTAAATCGTCTGATGTTAGCACACGTCTTCTCGTCTGTGTATTTCTGGTCCCACAACACACGCGGAACTCGGAGACGTTTTGATTGGTTAATACGAAGTCACAGCGGCACCTCACGCCTCCCACGGTTAAAGGATTAACTGGAGTTGGATTTAATATTTATCTGCTTTGGAATGTAGTTGTTTGGACGATGTTGGTTAAAAACTCCCTGTTTTAAGTAAATCTATTGTGGTGGCGGTACAATAAAGTTAAGACGTATAGACATATATATATATATATATATATATATATATATATATATTGTGGTGATGAAGTTACAATTAAAGTGTCTTTGATCACTTGGATTAATTATGAAAACAAGTTAAATCTACGGTATTCACGTAGTTTTAGTTGAAAGATATATTTTTCGATATGTAGAAAGCAATGGGTTTTTTAAAAGAATAAACAAAAAATAATGTCAAATATTTATGTCGCATATGGGATAGCCTCATTATTTGCGTATACAGTACATACTACGGTAAAAAAAATACGGTCGATTCAAACAGTACTATAATACGTGTACATGTATACTACGAGTCTGTGTGAATACATGTAAACTATTGATTGATCACCAAGAACAACATATGCTTATTTGAAAAAATACTAAGAAAAATATATTGATGTGTAAATTCATTCTCATTTGAATAGGACGCATTTCTATTTGCATGCCAATTGACAAAATAAATAAATAAATCACCATTGCACATGTTTAGAACTGACCATTGTTGTCGTTTAAAGTATACAACCCACTACCCTATGTGGTGACTTGTTACACTTCACTGAATTTCGCAAACGGAAGGTGAATGAAAAAAACTAAATGTAAACACGTTTTCCTTAGACCACCAGGTGATACTTAACATAATAATATTATAGACCTATAGCATGCTTAGCTATAACATATTAAAGAAATATTTACTGTTGCGGGAAATGGGCATCCAAATGATGGTAAGAGTAATGAAGTTGACATTATTTAGTGTTAAATCATGGCTCACTATTTGCTATCTGGACTTTATATGACAGCTTGAAAAATTATGTAATAGTTATACCACGAAACCGAGTGGTATAACTTACTTAAACCATCATCCGCATATTTCAACTGTCGTTATTGTATATACTCTACGCATAATGAATA
>JAUTBX010124083.1:0-10635 GCA_032361465.1 Lepetodrilus tevnianus | reverse complement strand
CACTCTCTTAGCAATGTATTAGCTATCGGCAAAGAGAGCGCTATGGTCCCTTAGCGGCTAAGAGAGCTTCGAGAAACTATACCCTGGTGGATAATGCAGCCACACATTGATGAACAATGCAACCCTATACATGATATATCCTAGTAACCAGAGGTGGCGAGAAAGTCTTGTAGACACCACTATTTTCTCATATCGAGTTCTAGACTTTGTAATTGAACTTAATTACAATGTAAGTATTTGTTGAACGGTTTACCGAAATTCCAATTTGACTGCAGGCATTTGAAGCACACACTGATTAAATGTTAGCCGTATACTGTGTCATCATCGTGTCTACATTGTAAATTAGTCTAACGCGAATACCGGTAAACACACCGTGAAATATCGATAATCCGTGAACACGATTCCTTACAGGTGCTTGTTCCACAGAACAATCGTAGGGTTACTAAAGTCGTAACTCCCTAGCAAAGCCATGCTAACATTTAGGAGTTACGACTCTCTCGTTTGTTCTGAGGAACAGAACAGAACAATTTTTATTTCTAAAAGATTACACAAGGTTTAGAGAACATACGGCACTACACGGGTCCCAGTACGTTAATACAGGGACCGTAAGTTGACACGAGATAGCCCGAGATTAATTCAATATCCTGGAACATAAACTATGGAAACACCTAAATGTGCTACACATTTGACGACATTCAATTGTGACCTAACATGAAAACGTCACCATTCAGACGTCATTCATAGCAACCGTCGAATTTCTTCATGTCAACGGAAATGACACCCGACGAGACTTACTGTCCCTATTGCCAAGGAGTCACGAGTCTCGTAGCGCTACGATTGCTCTAATTATCAATGCTAGGCGCCAACTTACACGATGTGAGCTACTTTTCATCACGATATCAATATCGTGTGTTACTCGTCATAGTTCTGCATTAGCTCGTAACGTACTCGTAGTGAACTATTTATGTATTCGTGGTACTTCGTGAGAGATCGTAGATGGGAAGACAATTTTGGACATGCTGAAAACGTTTGCAGTGATCGTATGACACCGTGTTCGGCACGTGTTATAGTCGTGATGTGCTCGGCATTGATCGTAGTTTACACGTAGTCACGTTGATTGATTGATTTATTAGTACTATTATTTAGGTCGCAGCGTGACTACGTGTTTCTGGAAACCCACATGAGCTTGAGATATTCCTCAGCTGAGATTTCTCCCATTGACTCAGTGCTGTAACGAGTAAAGTTTTAGCTAGGAGTTTTTACTCATTACAGCACTGATTCATAATCTCAGCTGAGCACAATCTCAAACTCAAGCTTGTTTCCACCATTCGGGTTCAAGAACAAAATCTTCGATTGTTTGATCTACCATAGTAATAATAATAATAATAATAATAGTTTATTTCGTATATTTAGGCCTCCGGCCCATGTACATTTATAGTTTCACATAAATAAATAAATGCGGAGATTACATACAATCTTTTCTAACCATAATAGCATATTTTACGAATTTACATACATTTACAAGTATTTGAATATTTTTGGTATAATTGGTATAAAGTTTGCATAGAATATATATTAACATTTTGTATATATTTCATTCTTAAATTTGTGTATAGTGGGCATATAAAAAATAATTCAATTCATCTTCAATCATATAAAGATTACAAAATTGACATAGTCTTTCATTCTTCGGTAGCCCCACCCAGCGACCAGTAGTCATACGTAATGGAAGTTCTCCTGTTCTTAATAAGAAAAATAGCCTACGGAATTCTCTTGTATTTAAATCCAGCATAGCATGTTAGACGTCCTAGATTTAAAGCACGAACAGCATATCCGATAACTTGTAACATCTACATCAGGGCTACATACATACTCACAGTACCCTTACTATCCTAAATCTACTCATATATACACCGCGCATATTTCTGTGGAGATGCCCAAGGGCAGATGTTAGTTAACAATCTTCCGGCTGGAGACAAAAGGGCATCCCTACAGAGCAGCAGCCCATGATTAATCCGGCAGAGAGATGGTTAAATGTGTCCCATAGACAGGGCCTGCTACATTTGCATTAAACCCATCGGGATTCCCATCTACGTTAACGTCACGGTTAATTGTCTGCGAGATATCCCAGGAACTGCTTGGAGTGCGACTCTCAGGATATCAGTGCTGCCACTCAGTGACGCTCTCTGCCTCCAGATTGTATTAGCTTTGATGACTTGTGCGCATGTCGGAAGTCAAGGTTACGTGACCTCTCTCTGTGGATACTAGTACTTATACATGCATATATTGCATTGGAAGCTCATCCAGAGTTCAAATCGAGCCCGATAGGGTATTTCTGCGTCATTCCTAGTCTTAGAAGGTCGGCGTTCAATTGCGTACAGAGCTTTATATTATCTACGTGATGTCACGTGATGACCATTGTTATAGAATTAAATGCAATACAGCTGATTCAATATATGCCAAAGAAATGATAATGTCCGTACAAGAATCAAAATCACGACCGTTGGCGAGTGCAGATATTCTTTAAGTGTACGTAACTGATATGGTATATATATATTAATGGCTCACTGTTACAGAACTTCACAATAAATATAAATTGTTTTGATCATATTTTTACAAATATCACTTTCTACATAAGAACTATCGTAGCGATCTACGCGAGTGCTGTGGTAGTATATAGTGGATATGGCAGCTTCGAGAAATGATATACAGTATATTAGTGTCAATAATTTATGTTCTCATATTTAAAGGAGCGTATTCGTTTTAAACACTCGACCAAATCTAGACATTAGCCAATGGCCAAACATTCATGATGATACGAGTACCATCATTGGCTAATTTCATCACGCGGCCGTCACTCTAGGATAGGTCGAGTGTTGAATCGAATACGCTCTAGAATATCGGTATGGGTTCTGAAATTGAATAAACAGAATATTGTGTATAAATACATAAAATGCCATTATTGCTTTGGACTTTTAAATACTAAAACAGCAGCACTGTGTGCCTACTGTATTACGGTCACGTGATAGTGATGTTTGTGCACTTTTAGACAACTAATATTCCGAAGGATGTAGTGCGCTGATTTAGTGTATTATCATTATTAGTGATCACGTGACATGTAGCAGAGAATGGCTTCCTTTATGATTAATCAAGTTTCATCTTAGTAAAATTCTTGCCAACATAGGAACTGAAACCCACAAAGCTTTCAGGGGAATGAGCATCTTCGTGGTCGTTTCATCAATTATGACTATCGAAATCAATAACCTAGAATTAGAGGTTGCTGTTTGGAATTTCAATGCATCCACTACCGTGACGGTTGTTCCAATTTAGGGAAATATATTTTCTTGAACTTCCTCACCAATAACGTGGCCATACTAATAATGGACGCGCGATCTGGTCATGCTGTCTTTATTTTGCTTGCGAATTATTACTGGGTGTAGTCTTAGCCGTATTCCAGACATAATCATTGAACATATCCCTCCGTGTACTGGCATCTGAGTAGCCTTATGAACCATACCCAGAATATATTTTGATTAGTGTGGCCGAGTCTGCTTAAGATGCTATTACTTCTACACCAATATTATACAAAATCAACATTGGTCATGCGTCACTATCTTATTAAAGACTCGGCCCGACTAAGTTAGCCCGCGAGAACGGACGGTCAGATATATCCTCCCCGGACTTATCTGATTCAAGGCACGCACTTGGACTTTCTTCAGAAGGCGAGATTCCAGGGACCCAGTTATCAATTATACTGAAGGTTATGATATCATTGGTTCTATTAAAGATAGGTAGTCATTGGCTCTGGTAAAGATAGAAAGTAATTAGTTCTATTAATGGTAGAAAGTAATCGGTAAGAAATGCCAACTTTGAGTACCAGTACCGTGACCAATTGCACAATGTGTTTTGTAAGTTGTTCGCTTATAAGACCTTCCTTGGTCAAACGTTAGGTATCACTTCTTAACATTATGAATATTTGCAAAACCGTCACGACAATCTCGACATCAAAGAATACATTTTCCCGAAAGTCCAAGAGGCCACCGCTTTAGTAACTGTATCCGTGGTCTAAGCACTAATGCATCTGTGGTAATTTGGAGGTTCAACCAAAGGCGTGACAACTTCATCCTACACACACGCAGACACCACTGCATATAGTCCTTTGGATGCGGCATAATCAGTTTTCGAGCCTTTTGTAGCCTTTTGTAGTCTGCAGCTAATGCCATGAATACTGAACGGCTGTTTCACATGCAAAAGAATGCATGTAATAACGCTGTGTACACAAGTGATTTCTCTGCAAGACATGCTATCGTTTCATAACACGCGGAAGATACATCTTCCTGTGTCTCGAGGGAACTCTTTAGTGGAAACCGTTGAAAAGAGATAATTATTGAGGTTGAGATAATAAGAGTACAATACGATACCTCATTCATTTGATGCGATGTAAACAGAATGTTCGGGCGACAGTTTCTAGTTTCGCCGCGATCCAGTGGTTTCGCTGGCCACTTTGTCCGACTGTCCTGTCTGTTTGGGTGCCACGTTGTCCTGCTAATTGGCAGTTTTCCTTAGAATCCCAGAAACATCGGAGGCAGCATATTATACAGGACAACACGTCGAGTAAGAAATACAACCCAGTGTTGAATGTTGAATGGATGCATCAATGGCAAGGTTGACATGACAAACACACTCGCGCGCACACACACACACACACACTCGCACTCGCACACACACACACACACACACACGCGCGCGCTCGCACACACACACACACACACACACACACATACTCGCACACATACATACACACACACACACACACACACATACACACACACACTCGCACACACACAGACACACACACACACTCGCACACATACAAACACACACACACACTCGCACACACACAGACACACACACACACACCCTCGCACGCACGCACGCGCGCACACACACACACACACACACACACGCAAACACCATACACACGCGCGCACACACGCAAGCACACACACACACACACACAGAGACATACTCAAACAAACAAACAAACAAACAAACATGGACATATGTGTTGGTAATTCGCCATATGCATGATAGATGAATATCAGGCCCCGTGATTACGAAACTTTTTTTATACCGACCGCACACTGGAGATTTGCGTCGGCTTTCGATCGTCTAATGTGCAGTGGGTCGGTCGCCGATTTGTATCTATTTGTATTCGTCGCCGACGAATATCAAGACATGCTAGATATTATGAGATCGATCGGCGATACTAAAAATCGCAGTCGCCGTCGACCGCACACTGGGGATTTCCGTCGGCCGACGCAAAATCGGTGACCGGTCGCATACGAGAATCTCCAGTGTGCGGTCGATATTTGTACGATTTCATGCTCAAGGTTTAGTTCATAAATCGTAATCTCGGGGCCTACTTATACCGACCGCACACTGGAGATTATCGTCGGCGACCGGTCGCCGATTTTGCGTCCGCCGACGGAAATCAGTGTGCGGTGGACGGCGACTGCGATTTTTAGTCTCGCCGACCAGTCTCACAATATCTAGCATGTCTTGATATTCGTCGGCGACGAATAAAAATAAATACAAATCGGCGACCGATCTCTCCTACCCACCGCACACCCGACGCAAATCTCCAGTGTGCGGTCGGTAATAGTAAGATTGGACGTGGAAACAAGACTTTGGGCACGTACTGGACAGCGTCTGTAGGAATAAGCGATCGCACTCCGTCTATAGTTCGCCTGACATTTTCCAGGATAGTGAATAAAGCTTCTTTGTGAAAGCCGCTGGACAAGTACAGGTAATGCGGTGTCGCTGTAGGCAGGTGTAGGGAGAACCTCTGTTGATAGGATTGCTCTTGTAGCATATATAGGTGGTGTTCCATTGACTCTCCGGGACAAGCCCGAACGTCCAGGACATGAATGGAATACGGGACAGGTGTGTCCAGGACGCGTCCAATATGTCCACACTCAAGAGGTGGTGTAGCCCTTTCAGCAGCAAATGTATGACGTCACAAACACAAACTGTATTTGCCACGGCCCTCTACTTCCGTTCCGTTCACTGCACTTCTGTTCCATTCACGGTCTGTCCAGAATGTGTGTCTTGGACTGTCAATGGAACACCACCTATGTCTCCAAAACAAGACTTCGTAGTTTCGGTTACGGTATTTAAAGTTACCGTAAGCTCGGCTCAGCTTCAATCTAACGTGGTCTAAAAGCAGACATTGTACAAACATATTGGAATGATAGTACAGAGTGGGACAGAACATAACGGAACAGGACAGTAAGGAATAAAGCAGAATTATATTCTCATAAAGACGCATATGTGACATGAAGAAATGGGGAAGCTCTTTCAGAAGGAGTAATGGATTTATGTTGCAGCTTTGGTTTCATATTATTTTTCTTTCAAAGTATTTACCACTTTGTCATCACAGACAAAGAACTCATCAGATACAACACGGCATCTGATAATATTATATCTGTTTGACCGTGAATTTAGGATATTATTTTAAAGAGACTGACAACACGGTAACCGACTGGGAATGGGGTTTTACTGGATCTACACTCTTATAGTGCTACCTTTCTTACCAGATTCATACTGGTTATTTTTTATTTTAGATTTCGAGCTGAAATCTTCGTCTTTGAGTCCTTTGTTCTGACCTTGGTGAACTAAACGTCAACGTTGTTTGTGAAGCATCCAAGAGCTCGAAGAGTTACTTAATGGTGTTAAACCGATGACCAAACAATTCGCTTAAAATACTAATTACGTCTTTTATCACTGTCAACTACAAAGGTTATTGATCTTAATGAACAACCGATGAAGCCAACTAGGCTCAGATAATTCTATATTGCTCTAGAGACTGAATATAATGCAGTAAAGATTTTCCAACACACTTCAAGGCAACATTCATTAAATTAAGAGAATTTATGTTATTTGCATGCATACATGTTTCGCAAATCGAATGCCAAGAGAGATTAAAATGTTTTGAATACCGGTATCTATGAATTCAATACTTTTAGTTTGCAGGGTGTATTTAAGTTTCCATTGTTCTCGTCTGCAGCATGGTTGTTTATCTACCAGCTGCTCAACATCGTGTGAAGTTGCTGGAGTGCATGGCATTGTCATATATTATGTCTCAATGGCAATATTATATACACAAACTACTATTCTGTAAACCTATATCTAGCTGGTACTATAACAATGCAATTATCTGCGGAGAAATCATTTTCTTTCCAATTAGACGATTGTCCGACATTTATAGATATTAAATACATATACTAGTAGTATTGAATTTTGTAACAGCGTAATTGGACGATTGTCCGACATTTATAGATATTAAATACATATAGTATTGAATTTTGTAACAGCGTAATTTAATAGTAGAGAAGTACGTGAATGTTGAGTTCATACTAATTGAATGAAAACGAGATATTATTGCATCTGGCCACATGGGATTGTCGTAATATGTCTGTTTATCGAAACCGGATTTCGGACGGTTAATGAACCACCGACCATTTGTTTTCTCTTTTCGACAGCCATAAAATATTTGTTAAAAAAAGAAAATCTATATACCGGGGTATTAATAATCTGACATCATGTAGATATACAGGTAACTAACTATATACATGGTTAAACATAAGGAACGGATACAATTACTCGTTATCATCTTAGCATGTAGAAACAGCGGATAAATGGTTACCACTTTAGCCTGTACAAATACCGGTGATAGGATACTATCTTGGCATGTAGCAATAACACCACAGCGGTTATCTAGCATGCAGAGATATAACAGTTCCAGATTGTATGCTGTAGCCTGTCGTAAAACGTCACATTTATAATTGTAGATTAAGCTGGTACGCATCTGAGAAGAATGCATTTCTGTTGTGAATTGGATAGATCTATATCTATGTTTTACAGTGGCATATTTCTCATCAATGTCAGATCGTAAGTCCATCTTTTGTCAATCCTGTAGATATATCTCACGACAATAACATTAATCTGATCATAAGAACTATACAGTACACAAAATACCAGTGTAGGTACTAAGAAATACCAGTATCTTTAATTATAATGTTCCTAAGAACTTGACACGACTTTCTGGACAGTCTTTTGCCATGATGCATCTACGCACCCCAGGGGTAGTCCAGAATCTAGACGTCTATGGCACCATATGCATTCAGCTCATATGAGTGACTAGAAGAAGCCAATGGAGACGATATAACTTTGTCTAACCCCAGGGGTAGTTTAATTACGTTCACAGCGAGTCCTGAGCGTAATAAAGTATCCTTGGTGTGATGGGATGAGCAGGATTCTACAACGACGGAGAAAACGCTGAAAACTGAATGTCATGTACGATAGCTCGCAGGGAACAGGCGCACATTCAATTTTAGTTATATATACATTTAGATAACGGTAATGAAATGAGGTAATTTTAAAACCAGGTACTACTATTGACATCTTTTGCGTTTTTTTTATGTTGCTATAATATGTAATATGCCTTCAAGAACGATATTCTTCTGACATGTCACCTCTCTATCTCCCTCTCTCTTCTCTCTTCTCTCCCTCTCTCTTCTCTCTTCTCTCCCTCTCTCTTCTATCTCTTCTCTCCATCTCTCTTCTCTCTTCTCTCCCTCTCCCTTCTATCTCGTATCTCCCTCTCTCTTCTCTCGTATCTCCCTCTCCCTTCTATATCTTCTCTCTCTCTCCATATACCCTCTCTTCTCTCTCTCTCTATCTATCTCTCTCTCTCTCTATATATATATATATATATATATCTCTATTATGGCCTTTGTAAAATCGTATGTGGTTTTTTTTCCATTCATAACTTGATTCAGATACATATTTTCTGTGAACATCAACTAATGTAGGTTACAAATAACTATGTTCATAGCCTACATTTCTTTATACCCACTTTAACTATTCCAGTGCTATTGAATAGCGGTTAACAACCACGCGTGGAAATCGATATGACAGGTGTTCGATTTATCTTAAGTCTTCGGATATTCTGTACCTTTGTCTTTATACGGTTGCTAGAAGGTGGCCTACATGCATGCACGTACTTAATAACAACGCACATCTTCTACGATGCAGGTTCTGTGAGTGCTTAACTACAGTACAGTCCATCGACTCTGTGAAATTGGAGTCCGTTGACACATTGTTTACCTACTCAGGAGAAGATGAATAAAAGGTCATAGACTTAGCGAGTTTCTCTGTGTTGATATAATGACGAGAAGATTATTTACCCGTACTTTGATTAGTCTAAGCTTTTACACTCAATTGTATATTATATTAGTAGGCCCATAACTATAGTGGTTTAGTCAGTTGGCCAACATGATTACATGCTGTAGTCCTGTCTTTAAGGTATTCCATGTATAATACTCAATGTTTGAAAACTGAAAAAAAATATTATTTATATTTTCCTCACCCCATTTTGAAATCCATCGCAAATATTTAGGAACTTTTACCGTCCCGTTTTTCTGTTTTGGTGTATTTTATGTGTCTACCCACCCCCTCTTCAAAGTGTAAGTTGACAGAAGTACTATTTCATAAATGACCAAAATATATCACTGTCAATTCACTACCGTCTTCTGACAACTGGAACTGACTAAGGAATAGGAGGTGTGATTTTGCCTCTCACATTTAAAAGTCCAATACTACTGAGGTGAGAATCCAGTCTGAGAAACTCCAATGCCGAAATCCTGGGACCGCAATTACTACGATTGCCTGGTACACTGGAGCTTGGAAACTCTTATAGTATAGTCGAACTTCTCCGATCAGATCACTTTAATTGAACTTATAGGTTATGAAGTCTAATGATTACATTTCCTGAAGATAGTTTGAGCTTCAAATGTTTTATACCAAGCATTTGTAAGTTTAGTTCTAATCCAATGCTGTCACACATTACCTTTCAAATACTAATTTGAAGAGTTAAATATAGATCAATATTTTCGCATTATGGAACATTATTTTATTATTAAAAGAGTTGGGATGGTGTCCAGTGTACTACTATAGCGAGTACATGTATAAAGTAGTAGAACATAGGTGTTCATTGCGTAGGATGAAGCTTTATACAGATATTATGTATTTTCTCACATCAATATTTGCTATACGAAATTATAAATAGAAATGACTATTATATTATAGCTGTTCGCTTAGGACTAAATCTTAGTGTAATGCGTCTACAACCTATATATTTAATCGCTCGTGCACCTCCAAAAAATGTTTACTGCTGTGAGTTAGGTACAATCCATTGGCACTTCTCAGATAGGAAGCCTTTTTTTGAAAAACAGTATTTAAATACGACAGTTACTCCATTACTCTAGCTGAAGTAGGCCTACATTGAAGACAATGGTTTTAGCCTCGTGTTGTTAGCACTCCATCAAACGACCCCGCCGTAGTCTGTATAGTCTCTCATCCGTCATCATTGTCCAATTACGTCCCAGCCCATCCTAACACTCGACCATTGCTTCCACCACCGCGACATCTCCATCAGCTCACAACGTTACAATACAGTATGTATACCACAACATCTGCTCGGCTCACAACGCTACAATACAGTATGTATACCACAACATCTGCTCGGCTCACAACGTTCAATACAGTATGTATACCACAACATCTGCTCGG
>JAUTBX010124072.1:0-10638 GCA_032361465.1 Lepetodrilus tevnianus | reverse complement strand
AGCATATATTATGTACATTCTATAATCAGCTGGAATACAAGATAACATGATATTAATAACATGATACAAACTAAACTTCATACTTATAAAACTAAACTATATATACATCCAAATCTAAACTATACATATAGGGATAAATAATACCCTGACACATTTCTACATGCATTACTATAGCGAACATGTACAGTAATGATTTCCCGACATGCTCGTGCATTCAAATGATCATGTCACTGCACCGAATTGGGAATATTTGAAGTGAAAGTCTAAAATTGGGCGAGTTTTCCCTCATAAAAGTTTTTGTACTACGCTAAGGCAGATGGCTTACTTCCCTTTTGCTGACTGATACTAACAATTACGATTTCGTTACGTAAACGATAGCTTCGGGTACATGCCCCATGTCAGGCCCTAGCAGAAATGTGCAGTGAACATCTGTGTGAATCGTTGTGTAGGTGTGGAATATATTCTGATCACTTTCGCACATCTGTATCATCAATTCTGATCATCACCATGGCTACACGAAGAAATTACATCATTCTGTATCCAACCACCAAAGATTTTCCAACTAACTTGCATCAGCATCATCAATCAGCATCGCAATGTGCCTCATTAAGTTCTAATATATTTACCTAACCTATTCCTAAAGTCTTTCTTTTGGAAATGCATCTGTACATTAAATAGTAATTTTAATATATATATTTTTTAGGTGGCAAAATCTTGATAGAAATGATACATCGTCATCATATTTCATACTGATGAACTGTAAAAGTAATTGTAGACTGCAATGTTTGGCCTAAAGGTGTAGTTTATTGTCTATACAGGACATTAACGTTCTGGTGGTGGGGACGGGATGTTCCCAAGGCTTACAGCTGCAGTCAGCTTCTGTCGTGTTGCTCCCACCTGTACTGGTGACGCAATGAGTTGCTGAGGAACAGCTCCATGGCCGGTGTTCAGGCAGATGTGTTATCTACACATATAGCCGACTCGGCTCTTTGTCGTGTGCAGATATTGATTAAAAACAGCGTATATATATGAGTAAGTTAGTCAGGTAGGTTAGTGAACTGTGCCAGAGAAGGCCGGGCACCGTTCATTGACGGTAAGTGTGTTCAACGTTGCTGCTCCTCCACAGTCTCTAGCTACAGTCCGCTGTCAGTCCGGACTGCCCACACGTGTGGGACTGTCCCAGCCAACTCACCTCATCACACGGAACGAGGAGTCAGTCTCTCATCTCGGACAGTTAACCGAGTCTCATGATGATGAGAGACCAGACTCGCAGTGTATTAAGTGTTTTAAATCATCGCTTCCAAATTAAGTTTTAATAATGTTAGTTTTAAGACGGAATCTGATACAAATGTAGGGAACTATATTGCCAATGCGCGTAATCTGGTACTGTCAATCGGGAAAAGTGTTCATATTGAAAATCTACATAACACTGATACAGCAGACTACATGAAACACGATCCCACTTTCATGCATGCATTTCTGTATCTCTGCTTATAAATAAGGTTACCGTAGCACATACATTCAAAACAAATTACAGAGTAGTACATATATAGACCCTATGCCAAGCAATACAGGAATGAATACGGTAACATTAATAATAACCAATACTATGTTGTGATGGAATTCCATGTTTTTGTTCGATGGTGCTTTCCAATTTGCGATACTGTCATGATTTTATAGTTGAAATTTGCAAGTAATTATTTTTCTAAAGTCATATCAAATTATTAATTTCTAAGGTATTAATTTCTAATCAACCCAATCTAATTAAACTTAGATACGAAAGTATCGCTCCAAATATATACTGACATACGCTCAACAATGATCTAACTAGGCCAAGAAGCTCAGTTTGACGCTGTCTTGACGGCGGAGGGTAGCCTCCATAAAAACTAAGGGGCGCGCAATTTATCGAGTGCGTTAATGGTGTAGCTGAAAAATATCGTTTGATAGTGTCCATTTATCTATCTGAAATGCACTTACTTCTAACTTGTTAACGTAGGATAGAGACGGCTTGGACTCAAGAAGACGACGTGGTATCAACAATCTGATCAACAGTCAATGTCGTGATTGTTGATATCACGTCGTCTTCTGGAGTCCAATCCGTCTTTATTCTACGTTAACAAGTTAGAAGTAAGTGCATTTTAGATAGATAAATGGACACTCTATCAAACGATACAAACTTGTGCGCGATTGCATGCCATATTTTTCAGCTACACCGCTAGTGCACTCTGCAAATTGCGCTGCCCTCGGTTTTAATGGAGGCTACCCTCTGCCGTCAAGACAACGTCAAGTTGTACTATGACGGTCAGAGCTTCTCGGCCTACGATCTAACACAACCCCACTCACTAAACCTTAACCAATCACAGGTTCACTTTCGCAAGTCTCGGGCGTAGATTGGTAACTGGTAAGCATCACTTTGCCGCCTCCCGATCGAGCGTACCCAGTGCGTCTGGGTGTACGGAGATCGAGTTCGTCCAGACGGCAGTGTGAGCGGGATTGTGTTGGATCGTTAAGCGTATGTCAGTAAATATTTGGACCGATACTTTTGTATCTAATTTTAATTAGATTGTAATCCACCCCACTTAAATAAATCCTATAGAATTGTATTTTGGGAAAAAGTAACAGTTTCAATGATGAGCATGAGACGAATGCTTAGCCATCATTAATGTTTTGGTGAAAGTTTCAGTGTTTCAGTGTTGCAAGATATAATGAAAGGCCAGACATGTTATTCATGCGTTATTTACTGTACCCAGACAGCTGAACATCCCGGTAAAATTCTTATTGATAGGATCGGTCTAATTGTGTCACATATTAATAATTTTCCATTTTAAATGACTCATTAGTTATTGTTATTGAACTGCAAAATCCTGCGACACCATTTGACATTTTACTATGGGTGAAAGATTCCCGCTTTGACGTAAAACAATAATTCATTCATTCATTCATTTGTTGTAAAATGATAAGTTATCAGTAGAACGGAGCATGTAGTAGCACAATGGTAGAACTTTGTACTTGCGTGTCAAAAGCACTGGTTCAAATCCCATCTCGGGGGATCCCTGGAATCAGTGTTTGCAAAAGTTACCTTTTCCAATGCGATCATAATAGGATGCGCTGTCTGATAGGAAGTCACCCTTAGGCACGGTCTCTACTCTTTAGGGCAGCTCTAATTTCCTCCTGCTTTGAATGCATGTGTCCTAACCAGCAAAATCTCTACTCTTTAGGGCATCTCTAATTTCCTCCAGCAGGGAAAGGGCTATTGTCGTCCAATCTATCAATAAAGATCTAAAACAAGGACTTAAAGAGCAAGACCATGATTTAGGCATATCTGCTCCATTTGGAAATAAATGAGTCTTTTGCGTCAGATTGTGTATGGACAAGAATATAAAATGGTAAAGAAAAATAGGAATTCTTTTTTCGGGGATGAAAAATGGTAATTTAGTATCGACAACTGAATATGCATCAAAACAAGCCATCACTTATCGTACTTGTCGTCCGTGTACCGCACGCTGGTCTTCTACGGTATCTAGGTAGTGCAATGGATTCAGATTCAAGTTCCCATATTATGTAAAGGGTACAATACACTACACTCCTAGCTTTTTCATACGGTAGTGGATCTGAAATGCTTCGAAATGGTTTCGCGCGTTCACTAATTCAAGCATTGGTGACGGTAACAAAATGAACATTCTTCAGTTGTTGCTATCTGTTTTCGGCAAATGACATGTACTTCCACTTTGACTCCGCCATTGTGATGTCACATGATTTGATGTTACTTGTAGTTTACACTACGGAGCTTGAGGCCATATTAGAAAGCCTGCGTTAAGTAGCATGCCATTAGTTAGCAGAAATAACTATGTTTTAAGGGTTTTTTAACATGGGGATTGTCGATATATCCTATTAATGCTGGCCTGCTTCGAATGCATGTGTCCTAACCAGCAAAATATATAGATAGCAACGAAAGGATACTGGAACGCAGTCATGGGACGACAAGTACGATAAGTCATGGACGATTTCGGATGTCTCTTAAATTCGTGTATTTCAAATTTTAAAACAAAATACAAGGCTATATTTCTAAGAAGATAATAACATAATCTATTAATATTAATTTATTAATATTTCTGAGAAGATAATAACATAATTTATTTTCACAGACCATAACAGTTTGAAAAAAAATTACTTTGTCAACTTTATAATCTTGACCATTAAGCAAATTATATCTTTGCTATGTGTTGATTTGTAATGGTCATTCATTATGATGTGACTGGTGTTTATCTCTGGACGCAGGTGTCAAGGAGCCGCCCTATCAAGTGAGCGAGAAGGGCTACGCCAGCTTTGGGCTGCCGATAGACCTCTACTTCCGGAACAAGGAACTACCCAGGAGGATCAACTTTGACTACGACCTGTATTTGAATGCTGAAGGTGGACCGCCGATCAACCACACAAGATGTGAGAAGCTGACATTCCAGAATCCGACGGAAGAGTTCCGTCAGAAGCTACTCAAGGCAGGAGGAGTGGTGAGTTCTGGTTTAACTTGAAGCCAGTACCAGGCTATGAATATATCTCTGCATACTAGCTCTGCCAGTACCAGGCTAGGAACATATCTCTGCATACTAGCTCTGCCAGTACCAGGCTAGGAACATATCTCTGCATACTAGCTCTGCCAGCACCAGGCTAGGAACATATCTCTGCATACTAACCTTGCCAGCAGAAGTCACAGTCTTATGTCTGGGGCCGGGATGTACGAAGCCTGGTTATCTTAACATGCCTTTTGCATAGCATTAATATTATTAAACATTATAATTCAATTTAATTCTATTTATTGCATGTAAGGCCACTGGCTCATATACGGTAATAATACACATTATAATACGATTGTAAACCATCTTTTTAGCGACAACGTTTCGTCCTTTCACAGACTTCTTCAGGTCTATTATATATATTAATTATTAACATAATCAATTGAAATATCATGAACTTGTGCTGAGCTCACCAGCAATATACTGTAAAGATGGTATTATTTATAGGTAATATTTATGCAATATTAATATGTTTCTCAATAATCTATTATGATAATGTAGGTAAAATCTATAATGATAACAATACAAGACACAGTAAACTTCTACAGTATTCCAGGTGTAGTCATGGATTTCTTATCCATTCTTGTGTTGTTTATTATTTAAATAATTGCCATTGTTTTTATTTATTAATGCATTGCTTTACATTATCGGTAATCTATAACTATAATTACTTTATATGGTATGTGTTGTAGCCTTATGTTACAATATTACCTAATATTTATGAAAAGGGAATTTACAATTTAGATCACTATCACGATACTGTTGTGACAAAGCATGTCTGGTTGCTAAAATATTTTCTGTATTCTTAATATATTCATGTTTGAATTGGTATATGTGGTTAGACAAAGTTCTGAATAGGAGAAGCATGAGTAAGTTGATAGTCAAGTATGTAGCATTAAATAATTGAAGAGAATATTCAGAGCCATTATCCATAATATGGAGTTGCTTTTAAAACAAAACAAATTGAGTGAATATGGAGTTTAACGTCGCTGCGGGAATCTTTCACCCATTTGCGACGAAACAAAACAAAACACAACACTTTTTTAATGGGATTTAATTATTATTGATGTATTATATTTATTTTTCTATAACAGAAGTATTTCTAGTACTTTAATATCAATAATAATATTTCATCCCAAAACTAATTAATTAGGTGTTGTCATCACTTTGTATGTGGCCGTGTCAGTAACACCCGAGTCTGGCTTGGTTGAGAGTGCAGTTCAAGTAGTGCCCAGCTTGGGTAGTATAGCGGTCATTGTTGTGATAAACAACCCAGCTTGGCTCCTTACCTGATCATTGTTACCTGTGATTACCTGACCATTACCTGGACAGTACCTGGCTGACCATCATGGCAGACTGGTCAGGTGTACTATTAAGGCAGACTGGTATTAGGTGTACTCTCATGACGGACTGGTGTAATGTCTAGGCAGGGTCAACTGGGATCCTTCTAGAGGTTTCTGTAGCGGTGTGGTAGAGACCATTCTCAGTGCAAAGGTATTCTCTTGATTTTGAGTTATTATGAAGGTGAGAATAGTTTGAAATGTTTATAATTAGAGACTTTGTGTAAATATTGATTTGAGAAAATTGTAGTCCATGTATATATAAAATAAAAAAATATTTGTCATAGGATCATGTAAATCACCCTAATAAGTTGATATTATATATCAAAACAGTGTATTGTATCATATATATTTCATCAGATGTAATTCGACTATGAACTGTGAAGTCTCATTTGATGGAAATATGTAACATAGTAATAGTACTTGAGCCGTATCAGTGTTACCTGGTTAGCCAATAGCCAATTGAATCGTGCTGAAAACACTGGTTAGTTTTCATGGTTATTGTTATGTGTACTATGCAATACAATTAAGGAATGAAGTAATATTTTACCTATTCGAGGGACTTGTTTTCACATTACCATAGGCTTACATAATTTAAGCAATTAACCCTTTCCCTACCAGGGAGGTATTTTTATGTAAAAAAGCTATTCCCAAAACCTCAGTATATAATAGTAGCACAATAATGTGCTCTGTTTTGATACACCATAACCCCTTAACCCAGTAAGCATATTTTTATGCATACGAGCGCTTTACATGTGTATGCTAAAACTATGTATATCTTCAAAATGACAACAGGATTATCATTGGCAATCACAAGCTTTTTTCTTTTAATTTTTATTTATTTATTTATTTTTCGTTAATTGTAGACATGTACTATTTACGGAAATCACAACATCATTTCAACAAATTTTGGAAAAGCAAATTGTTTAACACTATCCCTGCTGGATTGAGCACAGATACTACTAATGAAACTATTGAAAGGTTGAGTACTGCTGACATGCCATCATTCCAGTTAACAGTTAGTGTTGCTTCTCTGTAGGTGCAGTATACCGGCGGAGGCAGCGGTCAGACTCAGCCATTCCCAGATCTCTTTGGTCCACCCATCACTCCGGAATCCGGAATTAAGAAGACCTCTGGATCTTCCAGTAGTGGTAAAGTAAGTGGACATCGTTGTGAGGTATTTGCTGGGTGTGCGACATGAAGTGAGTCCTGAACGGAGTACCGATGGGATGCAAGGATGTACCTGTATATTGAAATGCCTTCCGTCTTTGTTTAATATACTAATGCATGCAGTTGTAAAGGAATTTTGAATTAATATTGCAACGTTCAGGGCTATGGATGTTGTGTGTTTCATCTTGCCATGAACTGACAAGCCATGATATAACTGAAAGAATCCAAACCCCAATTTTCTTCTTTTTAAAATAAAAACAAAAACAAGACAATTTAGCAATATTTCATATTTTCTTGTATCTGTCCATACAGAAGTTTGCATAGCAGTTCACTTTCTTAGTACTGTCATCATATTCTGCTCCTGCAATATGTCCTGATAACAGGCTCTGAGATTACGAAACTTACTGAGTACAATTTCATGCTCAAGCTCAAAATTTACATGACGTTTTATGAACAAAACTCTTGAGTTTAGCATGAAATCATACTCATATTTATTATGCTGACATTTTGGTGTGTAAAGTCTCATCTGATGGAACTTGTTTGTGTGTTTCAGGACAAGAGTTCCTCCAAGCCGAAGGGCAGCAGTGGGTCCAAGCCCTCCACCCCTCAGTCATCTCATGCCTCCTCCGTCTCGTCTTCTTCCTCTTCCTCCTCCGGCCCCGGCCCACAGCCCATCGCATCAAAGGAGCCCAAGAACTCCAAATCTTCCTCTTCATCCTCATCCTCTTCCTCAACAAGGGAGACCACTGGCCAGAAGCGACCTTCAACTGTCACTCCTCCAGAGCAGACGTCGGGTAAGAAGATGAAGAGAAGCTCATCAACTTCCTCCACTACAGAATCTTCTAAACACAAATCTCACAAATCTTCAAGTAAACGGAAGGGAGATGAAGCAGACAAATCCAAGAAGAAATCGAGTTCCTCAAAACACCACAAAGACAAATCTGATCATAAAGAACGGAAGAAGAAGTCTGAGAGTTCTAGTTCTCACTCTAAGAGTTCTTCCAGCTTGAGCAAGTCTTTACCAGAGTTCAAGCTAAAGAATGAGCTACTGTCTCCGCTCCATGACAGCCCTCCCCGGTCCACAAGTCCTGTCAGAATCAAGCCAGACACTGTGTACACCTCGAGCGACAGTGACTCGTCAGACAGTCCCAAGCCTGGTCCTCCTTCTTCAAAGAGCTCCACGCTGTCGTCCATGTCTGAGGATGAGGAGGAAATGACTATGAAGATCTTGGCTGGGAAGGTGGAGGATGATTCTAGCAGCAGCAGTTCGAGTGTTCACAATGAGGACGATGAACCCAGCGCGGCAAAGGCAGCAAGCAGTGATAGCGACTCTGACGACGACATTAAGTCCACCCATTCTCACTCGTACATGTCTCCGAAAGTGTCAAAGAACAGCTCAGATGTTCGAAAGTCTTTGCCCGCGAAATCTGAATCAAAATGTTCTCCTGTTAAACCCGACTCCTCTAAATCAAGACATGGCAGTTCAAACTCGAAAAAGACTTTCTCGACGAAGTCGGAGCCAAAACATAAAGATTCGAAAGATAAAAAAGAAAAGTCTGAATCTTCATCAACAAAACAGTCTCGTTCAAGTAAGGATACAAAAGTGCCAAAGGAAAAGAAGAAGGAATTCTCAAAGGACAAAGTGAGTGGTCAGGCTGAAAACGGGATGCCGGAGAAAGCTCCCAATGGGGAAAGTATCAAGGAGCTGCTCGACCTCCAGGTGTGTCTGTATGGAATGAGAGATCGGAAGAAACTCCAGCTGGTAGCTAATCTTATTGGACCAACCGGACTCTTCAAAGTCACAGATACAGCCTTTAGCTTCGACCTTTGTAACCTGGACTCTGGGGTTGTGAAGAAAATCAAGAATGTGATCTCCGAGTCTCAATGATATCTGATAAGGAATAATATCAGGAAGTGCTAAGAGACCTGTGCTGCGGAAAGTGGATCCATTTTGGTTTTCCGTTTCATGCATTAATGAAAAGGGAGTTCACAGACTATGTTATAATATAATATAATATAATTTAAGAGGAGCGGTCATTTGGGTGCTATATGACCATTGATGTGGGGGGTCAGGGGGGTGGGGTACATAGTTGTCTCCTTTTACTTACACACAAACATTTGTTCTAACAACTTTAATGTGTCAACACATTTATTTTAATTTTATTTCTCATGATACTGAGAATTTTAACAGCCAGATGCTAGTTATTTTTATTATTATTGACAATATTGATTGCATTGCCAAAGCAAGATATTGTACCATGCATGGTACATGTACTCGTAATTATGCTATAGAATTTTAAATTCTGAAATTATTAAATTTAATGCATGGCAATATTTCTTAGTGGAAAAAGTTTGAATGATTCAAATATATTCAGTCTAGAAAATCAGCCTGCTATTTTAACGTTTATTTAATTCAGTTAGCATATATATGCATAATTGGATGCAATGTTAAGATAATAGTTCATATACCGTAATCATTAACCATCGGCCATTATTAAAAGTTTGTCTCTTTTTAAACTGATACAAATAGTTAAATCATCACATTTGGATAAATCTCTGCAAATTTTACCTGAAAAGATATGACATATCAATGTATTTTTTTATAAACCATCAGTACTGATTACTGGGCCATACAAATATGCTGACTCATCAGCAGTATACCACGATCAGTCGTTTCAATAATTTGGACATGTGGCAGCCTGCTCTCCTGTCTCGTGTCAACAGTGTAGTAATGCTCATACATCGTGCAGTCGCAAGACTCGCTTTATTGGTAGGAATCTCCACCTGCTCAGCTGGAAGTGGATCTCTCGGGGTCTGTGTGGATCTCTCGGGGTCTGTGGAAGTGGATCTCTCGGGGTCTGTGTAGACTGTAAAGTCTCTTGTTCACATGTTTCTTTCAACTGTTTAAAAATGTTTATACGAGTTTGTTGTTACGAAAATTTTATTTTATAGGCACACAGTCAGTTTGTTTACGTATTTCATGGTCAAACATATTTAGCTGAAAGTATGTACATTTGATTTGTATTTAGAAGTATACTGGGCAACAAGCTACATTTTCCGTTTATCCCGCTGGTTTTCAATAATAATAATAATACATTTTGACCATGAAATATGTCAACCAAATGCCTTTAAAACATTAACGTTGAATATTGGTATTATTATTATATGCGATGTTTATGGATATGCATGTTTGGTATACATAAATGTGGAATACAGTGATAATGAAATCATGTATGGTAATTAGCAATTACTTGATGTGAAGTTTTCATGAATGTAAAATGTAAACATTATACAAAAAGGATTTATATGTAAAGGCTCAATCAGGCCTAAGGTGTGCGGCAGCTGCAATGTTTAACCACATGATTTCCATGTGAACACTTCATGTGTTTATATACTGAGAGGCACAAATAACGCAATTTTACTTTTGATTTACGATTTGTTAACTACAGCATTGGTATAATAATCTGAAATTTTGATACTTTACTTATTGACTATTTGCCTTTATATTACTGTTCTTCCAACTCTTGTCTGAGTACAGAGTAACCTCAATAATTAAG
>JAUTBX010124050.1:0-10641 GCA_032361465.1 Lepetodrilus tevnianus | reverse complement strand
TCCTGCCCTAAACTGACAAGTCGTGATATTAGTGAAAGATTCTAGAAAGCGACTTTAAACCCCAATTCAAAAAATAAATAAATAAATAAATAAATGTGGTAACCTTGACCTTTGCTCATCAAGATATCTTGCCCCATTTGCAAATCAAAGAATCTTTCCAAATACACCAATTAATAAACTTGAGCCATTGATTACATTGAATTGAGTCTCATAAATATCTGGCTAGAATTTTTGTTTTACGTCAAATGAACATGAAATCCTACTACAGAAATAATCAGCATGACGTTAGCCATTACTCTTATTGCGACTGGGACCAACTTAATGTCACGTTGTGTCATATATTTTGTTATCTAATTCATCAGTGAAACTTTCAATGATGCCAATAAGATAAGGCACTTTCATTTAAACTGCTGAGAAGAAAGAAAAAATCTATTTCTTTATTTGTGAATTAATAATAATAATAATAATAATAATATTCAGAATTGTCTATAGGGATTAAATAGAGAATATTCCATGCAGGTTACTATAGATGCCCTATGATTACCGTACTCAAACATGGAGAAAGTTTACCAAGCATATTCTCATCATGATCATTCATATCAAATTCACATCATATTCCCTTGTATTATTTTGGTAAAATGACATCTATCAATTTTGTTCCGATAGGCCCAATACTCGTAAGGTAAAGATCGTGTGCCTATCTGGTTTAGGACTAACTTGGTTGCATGACTTACATATCCAGCTACTTACAGATCACTTAGGACTGTCGATACTGGCACTGTAGTTCTGTAGACATAGGTACAAATCTCAATGCTTAACCTTCTCACTGCTAAAGGCAACTGGAAATGCCTTGTTATAGGAGAGATTTTCCTGACGACTAATGGAACTTAGGCTTTACTACGTATTAAAATAATAATCAAATTCGTAAAGTTCATATTTATTTAGTGCCCATATCCAGGTGTGCTCAAGGGTTTAGTTTAAACATATTTTATTCACAATAGAAATGGATTGGGCTGTGTATATGTTAAAGTTATGACAACTATTGCTGCACAAATAACGTAAGCTATGTCACTGGTAGATAAAACAGCAAAATTGCTACAAGATTAAGTATGTTTGAGATTTAATTTTTGTACTTGTGAATAAAGTGTTGTAATTTTAATGTTTCAAGGGTATATATGTACCGGTATGTTGTTTGATAAAAAGCTTACTATTAAATTCACAACACCATTTTAATTCACAAGTACATAAATTAAACAACATACCGGTACATGTATACCGGGAGACATGATTTTCTATTATGAGTAGCAATATTAAATAAACAAACCGCTCATCCTCACAGACAGTTTTCATGTTTATCCCTGGAGCTTTCTGTGTAAAACATGGTACTAGTACTTGTTTTTCTCCAAATTCCTTTTATGTGACTTGTATTGTTGAGTGCATGAGGTTATCATTGGCTTCTAAACGTGATGATTCCAGTACGCTCAGAACAAGTTTGTGGTCGTCGTCAGTTTTCTTTCAGTACACTGCTACCTTTCATTGCTTTGGACTAGGATCCTCCTGCCCTTTAACCCTCTCCCTGCTGGATTAGGCACAGCCACTGTTCTTTAGAGCATCTCCGGTTGCATCCAGCATGCAGAGTGTTAACTTAACACTTCATTTTATTTTTTGCTAAAGTTTCTTGATTTTTACATTATGATTCTAACATTGTTACATTATCATATATCACACTTCCATGGATGTAAAATTAGATGACATAAATTAGATGACATTCCTGCGAAGGTGAAATGTCGACATTGACTGATGTAGATTAAAGATATTACATTTTATTATGTTTTCTTTCTGGGACACTTTAGAGCCGTTTGGTTCATTGTTTTCATGAATGAGATTATTAACATAGACTCGGACTATTATAACATTTAGTGATTTTATTTATTTTTAAATCAAATACATGGACAATAATAACATACTTTAACAATTACTCACCTTTTTTTTTTTATCATGTACGTTAATAACACTAATTTATTTGATCCTTTTATTTAAATTCATGAACAATAATGACATTATTTAATTATTTAATGGTTTAATTGTTCACTTTCTATCATAACTAAGCAAGTTTATTGTGAAGTGTTTGCACAAGCCTCATCACCTACCCCTCCCTTCTCACACAATTAGACTTTATACGGGGAGAATGAATAGTAATTTATAGATACACACCATCACTGATTGATGAATAGTAATAGTATTATAGATACACACCCCCACTGAAGCATCACTAACATTGGCCACAGAGACGCTTGTATATAAAACTAATAATACGTTCCTATTTCACACGTGGTGAAATGGTTGCATGTCCGATCTTTTCAGATTCTACTGGTATTTATTTCAGAGGCTGTGGTGTCTGGTATAATTCTTAGAGAACACATTTATTCATCTTATACCAATGTAGTTTAAATTGTAACTTCCATACAAAATGAATTGTATTTATTTTAGATATGCGTATAATATCCTATGATTTATAGGCAACAACAGTGAAAAGTGCAATATTTGTAATGTGAATGTAAATGTATTCGGTCATTGTTGCGCAATTCTGAAGAGGTTTGTGTTTGTGTGTTTCAGGCTGGATCGAAGGGCAATGACGTTGGCACATCTGTGTAGCGTCGGCTTCTTGTCGCTGCTCCGACCTGCATCGTCAATTCTTCATTCAGTGCCGTCATCACCGAGACGTCACCATGACTTCTAGCTACATCTTTCAAGATAGAAACTCTCCCGTGATGATATATATTGTATATTCATGTTAAAAGCTCAGTCATATCACAATCTTGTAATATAAATGATTATCACTTTGTGCAACTGCAGCGAATATGTAAGAATTGCTTTGATGTATTCGCTGATGGATGTATGTATGTTCATCTTCCTCAGTAAAAGGTCATGTTAGCCGAGGTCAGCTTGTTTTAACTGAGATCAAAGGTCATGATAGCTAAGGTCAAATGTCATGTTTAGGTCAAATAGAAATTCGTGGGGAAATATAAAAAAAACGCAGACACAATCAAATCTGTTTCATTTAGGAAATTAATATTTTAAAAAATGATTAATTCCTATGAGGGACGCATTCATGTTCAGAGATAAAGAAAGTTAAATTAAGTATTCCACCTGCTTTCAGTCTGACCTTGACCTCAAGACATTTATTTATCTACGCAGTTGTTGTTTCTTTAGAGTATGCCATATAATGTTTCGTAGTGGTAGGAATCTAGGGACTACGCAGAGCCTGCCTATAAGTGGTGGATTCGAAAACTGGCGCATTTAATTATTTTGATAGAAGCAACCATCGCGTCCAAAAATATATTTTTATATTATCATGTGCGATGAAAAGGTGACCTGTCTCGCAATTACCAGCCATAATATAGGGGTGCATTCAATCATCACAGGGCTGAATAAGCTGCTTACGGTAGTTAAACTGGTTTCCTGTCCCATGTACAGTTCATACGACTTGAGACAGCAGCTAGTTTAGTAAGCAGCTAGCAAGCCCTTGTGCATGTTGAAGCACGTAGGAACTGTTTGCTATATCAGGGAGTTTCGTACGCTAGAATAGCTGATGTAGTGACAGTATGTTTTGCTGGATACAGAGGGGGAAAATGTCATGCGTAGACACTCGCATAAATGGAAGAAATTATTGATACTTAAATTGAAATACTCTTGATTGATTCAGAGAAGAATGAAATATATATATATTTATGTCGTTTTTAAAAATGAAATTTCATCATTTTTTTCTGTTGAAAGGATATATATTGATTATAGTTGTTATTAAGTTTGATATATTCTTATACTGCAACTGTTTCGTCTCGTGAAGTCTGTAAGTTAATCTCACCTTAACCTAACCCTGATCTTGCACTACGATCTAAAATGGTACATATGAATACAAAAATAAGCCATAGATTATTCATAGTTTAATTTCAAAACATATTCGATATTTTCTTAGAAAATCTATCCTCCCTCGATTCGTAAATAATTATTCAATTCCTGATCTGGTAAAAATCGTGCTCGAATGTAACCCAGATATGTGTGGTTGTCACAAATGTTTTACATCCACATTGCCACCTAGTAAAGTGATAAATATAAAGGTCAACCCAAGTTTTGAAACTTAATATGGGCACAATCACAAAAATACATCGAAAAGTAATCACTTCATTCTCATTTTGTATTCATGACTTAAATGTACAATTATTCAAACGTGACATCTACATTGATATCATTATCTCGAGTTAATACGAGATATGAAAAAAAATATAATATTACCTATATACCCTTGCCTGAAAATATCCGCATAATCGCCATGTCATGCTAAGCCAGTTACAGTATATGGAGAACTGACCAATAATTAACCTTCTCGTTCCTGACGGCAACTGGAGATGTCATCCATGGCAGTGATTTTGAACAAGTCAGAAGCAGGGGGGTTAATATTTATAATGCTTGTTTGTTTGTCCATTAGAAAGGGACTGCTTGTCCAAATCTGCTTTCATGTACATTAATATTTATCTCATGTTTTCCTTGTTTTTTTCTCTTTCTTTCTTTCTCTCTCTACGAGATGTCATATTGTTATTTGTGTGACAATGTTAAATATGCAATATAGATGGGTCCACTATGTTAAAAAAAACTTGTTTTATTTGAATATATATTTGCTTATTAATTTTTCATTGAAAGAGTTTGTTGTTTTGATGGTGCAATACCAAACAATTGTAAATTGGCACTTCGTCAACGTCGACTTTAACCATTGTAAGTGTGATCATTGCTGTACTGAAAGAATAATGTTAGCGAGTTATATATGGGGTCAGGCTGTTATATTCTGCTTTGTAATAGCTTTGAAATTATACCAGTGTATTATTAGCCACAGAAATAGACAAATATGCTGCTGCGTTTTTGAAAAACAAACACCTATTCGTTGTACAGAAACAAATATGTATATTAAATCTGTAATCTGTGTATACCATGTATGCCATTGTATGTTGAATATTGTTATAAAAAAAAGCTGACTTAAATACAAATAGTCGAGGCGGGGTTTTATTTGTGTACACTTAATTGACGATGCATCTCCATGGCAACAGGTGATGGGCGGGTGTGGTTAATGCTTGCAAATTATTTGCCGCAAGAAAGTTTTACCTATGTAGATGAGTAGTTTTCACCTTATTGTTTATATGCCAAATTTGTCCAGATTTGCAATTGTATAGTACTTACATTGAACGTCATTATGCAGTTATATTTCCTAGTAAACACAATGCCATGAATATTAATATACCGGTAATGAAATTTGGTGAAATATTTATTCATTTCTAATACCTATTTATTATAGTTCGACATTTTCATGTGACAAGTTAATTCAACTTAAATTTCACGAGTTAATAATATTTAACATAAAAATTGGGTACAGGATTTTTATTTATCGAATGAAATCCGTTGTCTTATCTCGGTAAAGTAAATGTTGAACCCTTTCCCCTCAAACTTAGAGCACTAACCGTTGCAGCCAGAATGCTATTAATGCACGGATGTTTTTTTCTCCCCAGATCTGTGTTTTATTGACAGTGCCTTTATAAGTCCTGATCGTATCTGCGTTGCTGGTTGTTGTTTTCTTAGTGCTTACCACATTGTTATGTGCCAACGCTACAATACCTCTCAGTTCTCTATTAGCGTACTAGTAGTGTACATGTATATCGACCTACTACTTCTAACTTATACCATGCCATGTAAAGTCTTCTATGCTTCGTCTCTTTGCTCACGTTCACAGTCGAACTGCTTCCATGTCCAATGTGTATATGCTTTCGGTTTATAATGGTTGTGATACCAACGAATTTAAGAAAATTATACCTTTTATTTTAATTGCTTACTTGCGATGTTTCGATGTTCGGATGCTATAAATAGATACTGTGATGATCTGCGTCGAGAAACCCATGGCAACCGGACGAGAAACCATGGCAACCGAACAGCGCCGCAGTTCTCCTACTAGTCATATGGTTATCATTTCTTCTGTCGTTTGTCTTCGATTATGTGACCAGAGCGAATACATGCTTGCCATATATGAATAAAATAGATTGCTTTATCACCCCGAGTAATTTTACCAATGAGATTTTGTCACAATTAATATAAATGAGCATGTTCAACCCATATTGGATGAATAGATAGATTTGAGTTGATTAAAATATTGTATACCTATTAATGTGTCTACATGATGTTATCGATTAACCCATATATGCAGTTTGCACACTGGGATTAAAATGGTTAATTGTAATTTGCTGCTTTAGTTTGATTGTGGTGAAAGTACAGTTATGAAATACAGTACCTGAAAGTAGTTTAGAACGCAAGAATATTATTATACACAAATACATTGTATTTGAGGAAGAACGAGAAACTTTTTAGTTTGAACTTTTCGAAGTTTTCACAGTCCAGCGCACACAAGAGTCGGCTTCGCACACGATCGAACTGGTGTCGGGTTGGTGCAAGTTGCTCCTTAGCTGTTGGAAGGTGTTCACCATTACATCATTTGTTAGTTCATATTTTGACAATGTCAATTCCCACAATACATTACGATATGTTTGTGTTCACGGGTCTCTCTATCTCTCTCTACTGAACTTCGAGACCCTGTTCAGCATTGATTAAATATAAAAGTTAAATAAAAGTTTTGTCTCACAATTTCAGACTTCTGTTGTAATGATGTCCCAGCGCATGGAAGCACTTGCGCTATATAAATCTACTTATTATTATTTATGATGAACAATGGCACCATTCCTGTTGGCGATTCATTTCCTAAAGTACAAATAGATTATAGGAGAAAGATTCCTGCAGCAATGTTACACTCCATAAGTACTCACTCTGAAAGTAGAACAATGATTATGCCGTCGATGAAGTTGCTCCATTCACACAGCAGGGAATGGGTACCCGGTAGGACAAGATAGAAATGCTACCGTCGCAGCAGATTGTATACTCCCAATGGAGTTGAGTTCACACTGGAGTTTAACTTCGCTGCACGAATCTTTCACCCATTTGCGACGAACGGGTAATAGAGCATGCTTTCAAGCATCTTGCCTAGCCCATGTGACCTAACTCAATAAGATTTGTATAGTCCCTTGGCCGCAAATGTACCCAAAAGCTGGCACAGCGAGATCAAAGAGCTGCGGTCGGCACCGATAGTCCCATCCGATTCGCTCCAACATGCATAAGCTCCACCTATTTTCTCACTCGCAGTAACAATATGTCGGCGAGTACTAGTCATCACATCATACAAGTTGGTACTGTCACTGATTCCATACAGATATGTCATATTAAAACAAGATTTTTTTTCTCTTAAATGGCTACAAGGTTTCATCTAATTAGGGCCTACGGTATATATTGGAAATTCAACCTCAAACTTAGTTTTGATATCGCTCACAAACTTTTACGGTGAATTTATCGCTATTTTGGATGTTGTGATCACATTAGATATAAGGGGATTTTTACAACTCACTGTCGATAGGGAGTACGGTAAATCTACAAGCCACAAGGGCTTTCATCTGATTAGGGCCTATCTGTTGGACATTCAATCTCAAACTTAGTTTTGATATTGCTCACGTACTTCTACAGCGAATTCATCGCCATTTTGGATGTTGTGATCACATTAGCCATAAGGGGAGACAACTCACTCTGCCGATAGGGGATGAAACCGGACTGATGGGATAGGTAATAACGGAGTTGTACTCTTCCCTGGCCGGGGGAGATGACTTTCAAGTGGAATGATAAATTATTATTCTTCATGTCAGATGGTTCCAATCTAACAATTAAACTGTCTGGCTTCAGAGAACAAATTTCATAGTCCCAAATTCTGTTGATCAGCAGCAACAAGCAAAGATGAGTAATTAAATCGTTCAGAATTTATTTCAGTCAAGTTTTGTACAATTCTATCTGTTTCTCGCACATACTTCATGTGAAGATTGATGAATGAAATCCTAAACTAAACGAATACAAAAACAATACAGAACAAATGCAAGATGATGACAATGTTGATGATGATGATGATAACGATACGATACGATACAATGATGAATGGAAGTTACAACACAATCATTCAGTCCAGCGATGAATGCAGTTTGGATTCGTGCACACGTAGTATAACCTCATGCCTTCCTGAAAACAAATAAAAATCATCATTTTGGGTGATTTGGGATATTTACATGGTAGCCAACAAAATACTCTTCTATTTTTAAATGTCCAAAATATCCAAAAATAAATTACAGAAACATAATATAGCTCTTAGGATTAGGGTATGAATTCATCCAAATATAAATCTTAACATATTTCTAATGAATAAAAACTACCTCTGCTCTTGTGCTGTGAGATTGGAAGAAGACTGACTCTTTGTGTGAACACTTTGGACACGGGTGATCCTCTGTGCGAGGTAATGTGGGGTCAGCTATCACGTCTCCGACTATCTGTGTCAGCTCACTGAAATAATGACAAAAATCTACTGAAACAATGACAAAAATATATTAAAACAATGACAAAAATCTGTGTCTGCTCACTGAAACAATGATCAAAATCTGTGTCTGCTCACTGAAACAATTAACAAAATATGTCTGCTCACTGAAACAATGACAAAAATATGTGTCTGCTCACTGAAACAATGACAGAAATCTGTGTCTGCTCAATGAAACAATGACAAAAATATGTGTCTGCTCACTGAAACAATGACAAAAATATGTGTCTGCTCACTGAAACAATGACAAAAATCTGTCAGTTTGCCGATACAATCAATGACAAATATCTGCTATCACGTCTACGACTATCTGAGCGTATTCAATTCAACACTCGACCTACCCTAGGGTGACGGCCTCATGATGAAATTAGCGAATGATGGTACTCGTATCATCACGAGTGTTTGGTCATTGGCTAATTTAATCACCCTAGGGTTGGTCAAGTGTTTGAAATGAATACGTTCTATGTGTCAGCTCACTGAAACAATGACAAAAATATGTGTCGGCTCACTGCAACAGTATTAATTATAGTGGTGTTCCTTTTGCCAAACCTGCCTGTTAGTGTAAAGCAATAAATGGGGGTGGGATACTATCCACACTGTGCAGGACTGCAGCCGTCGCTGTGGGAGAGCATGTTTTACAACGTGTTCATCGGTATTAGTCTTTAAATCAATGTTGGCAAAACAGAAAACACTTATGGAATGGGACAATCTAATAAAAATTAGATACGAAAGTATCACTCCAAATATATACTGACATACGATCAACAACGATCTAACAACCCCACTCATACTGCCATCAGGACGACCTTTGACTTCAACCAAACCGTAACCAATTACAGGCTCACTTTCACAAGTCTCGGGGGTAGATTGCTAACTCGTAAGCATCACTTTTTCGCCTCTCAAGCGAGTGCACCCAGTGTCTCAGTGTACGGAGATTAAGGTCAAAGGTCGTCCTGACAGCATTCTGAGCGTGATTGTGTTAGATCGTTGTTGAGCATATGTTATACTGTATTTGGAGCGATACTTTCGTACATTTATGGAATGGAAGCAATCACCATTAGCATATGCTGACACACCTCAAGACTGCAAAGTGACCCATGAGTACCATTATTATCAGAATCGTATAGCACCCTCGGTTATGGTGGACAAAATTATTGAAAAAAAACTAACTGTTGGTTCACTTAATCGCCAATGACACTGAAGCCTCCGTCACACTGAGCCGAATTTGATGTCGCCAGGTATCGCCACATGTCGGCGCCGAAATTGGCTCAGTGTGACAGGGGCTTGACGGATCATAAGTGCTGTTAACCTTGCTACATTAATAGCGATCATTTCGAAAGTCATTAAGGGCGTGATCGATTGGCGTCCACCCCTACTATGGAAGTGGAGCGCGGGAATTCGTCTGCTGCAAAACAATCAGTAAGAAGACGTCTTCTGGAAGATGTATCGTTAAATCGACGCCCTAAATGTCAGCAGCAACAGAAAAATTAACCTTCCTCCAACTGGAGACAACTGCTGAAGCCTGAATGGAAAGCAGATGCTACTTGCTGGACTACTTACTCGACTTCGTGCATGATTTTGTTCACATAGATACATCTGTTGTCTGCTTCCTGTTGGTAGTCACAATTTCGGCACTGTAAAACAAATTTCAAAAATGATTGTCTTCGATTAATTAGAAAAAAATAAAATAAATTAAATGGTCATGTTTATATTTTTAATGTCAGGGGAAAACAATAATTTTGGCAATTAATTTAGGTGTTCAAACTATTAGAGGGTTCGAATTAATGGGGATAATTTCAGTACGAAAAAGTGAAATTGAAATTTGTAATTGTTTGTATGGTAAATTAAATTTCTACGTACATGTATTTAGAATAACACTGTAAATTAATTGAACTTGAAGAATACATACCGCATAAAGAAGCACTCGGTTTTCCTTGTCCTCTTTGGGGTATAACATATTATTGCTGAAATATATAGAAGAACAAATTTATTAATATGCAGTTTCTTTTTTTCATGATATCAAGAATGAAAACCAACAACTACGAGTCGACTAGTAATGACAGAAGCTAATATCACAGTTGATAGACCTGGATAATGGACAGACGAATTTCGATCTGAGACTAATTATGCTTGATTTACCCACCCAA